>OX246749.1:26624678-26787185 GCA_945910005.1 Isoperla grammatica | reverse complement strand
AGAAGAGTCATGACAGAAGAATGACTGTTTCGCAATCCTCACGTCGATGTCAATGTCTGTAGTGGGCGTGGCCTGCTCTTGTTCGGCCGGCTTGCCGCGGACTGTTACGTGGAAGGAATACCCGCGAAAACGCTTCCCCTGCAGTAAGACTGTGGCAGTAGACTGGCCAAGGCCACCCGATTTCAAGGTGGCGGTGCCTCCAGTCCCGCCATTCCAATAGGTTATAGCTTTGATGCACGTTATCATCATCCCTGGAACAAATAACCCACGATCCAAATAGGCTCCACCGTCCCGAGCCTTGTGACCTACATAGCTGCCTCCTTGTATTGGGCTTTGCACTGTCACTTTTACCCACTCGAAGCGCTGTTGTAATCCAGCAGCCTCTGGACTTGGGCTCGAACGCTCAAACTATATAAACTATGACTATAACTATATTCTAAACTATAACTATATCAAACTATATAACTATATATGTCAAGCTTGGGGTGAAACCAACTTCTAGCAATCGGTATTACTCAACGATTTAGAGCTATATTCTCAATCGTTGGTATTACTAGTGTTTAGTACTTCTATTCACGCCCAAAAAGTTTCTAAAAATGATAACGTGTGACGTTTGATACAGTATTTCTGAAACAGCGAGGGGAACATGGAGTGAGTGGTGTTTCTTTCTTTTGAGGCGTGAAGCTTTATTATGTGAAGCGCCAAATGATTTTATATATTCTATTATCTAATTTCGTTTCACAACCATTTTTATCCGGCGTATATTACAACAAACTATGCAGAGATTATTGTCACGGACGTCTTGAAAGAAGGTGACCATATCGGTCATGCGACATCAGCTTTGCGTTATTTCTGTGTGTTAATATTGTTATGTCTATTTTATTTTAATAATGTTTACTATAGGCACCGAGATTGGCCACTGATGGCGCTAGTGAAAACGAATGAAGCGCTCAAAGTGGCAAAGTCGCGCAACAACCTGCTGAAGCAGCGTCGTTCTTCTTACGTCGATAATGGCAAATTGTGAAAATTGTTTAATTAAATACAGCTTTTAAAATATTTGGGCAGATTATGAATCCCATCAGTAAATTTTAAAAAGGCAAGCCACCATTTTAATCAGGACACGTTTTAGACGTACAAACAACAAATAACACACAACAAAGACAAGCAAAACAAGACAATAAAAATCAAAACAAAAACACAAAACAAAACAACAAAACAAAATAAATACACATCAACAATAAAAAGCAAAACAAACACAATAAAAAACAAGAATATCACAATAATATCCACCACTATTTTCAACCGCGGAATGAAATCTTCAGCAGTTTGTTGCTAAATTTTGCCACATATAGCGCTGTATGTACTAACACACGGTGCCTATAATGTATATTTATAAAGGTTTATTAATATTAGTATTTTATTTTATTATGACAACTTGTAATTGCACATGTATTGTGATACCACGAACAGTCTTTTATGTATTGGTTAAATATTATTATTATTACGTTGAGGTGTATTTTTTACTCTAAGCCTAGGTTTATGTATCTTGTTTTTATATATAACTATGTGAATCTGTGTAACTTCTTAAATGTAATTTCTTTGTCTTATTCGTTCATTTTCATGTGTTCATATCACAAGTGTATTGTAGATACTTGCCATTGTAAAGAGCGAAAGCTCATTTTGGTAAATAAAAAATACTACTACTACTACTACTATTGATTAAAGCATAAACTATTACCATGCCGATCCAGATATACATTTTGTGATTTTATGATAGTGGATACTTACTATAGCCAGTTGTTAGTGGATGTAAGTATATTCTGCTTCCTATTTTTGTATATTTAGTAATTGTTACCTTGAAAGTTCAGTATTAAATCTTTCTTATTAATGATCCCAGCATCGAGATCATATACTTGATGGTGTGTAATGTCATATATAACAGGATCGCTTTCTGATTCGCAGGTAATGAGGTTCCCGTCTCCGGTAACTGGGGGGAGCAGGACACACGTGGCGTAGAAACCTGTCAATAGTAGAGTTAAGGAACTGACCTGAAAGAATAAAGGGGAAGATATTTTGTTTAATTTGAGTGATTTAAGTAAAAACTCTCGTTCCTAAAGAACTCATGTAACTGGTTTGGTGGTTAGTAGGGGACAACCCCACAACAAGGGGCGTGCACGGTTAACAAAGGAACACGAGGTATCAAGCAACTTGGTACATCGTAGATAGAAATTGATTTGAAATGGCTCGATTTCGGGCAATATTTAAAGAAAGCGCACGTTTGGTTTAAAAACAATAAATTAGATGAAAATCGTTCAGTTTTCGATCAAATTGCATGAATTGAGTGTTTTTGATGGAATTCAAAATACAAATAATACACAATGTGTCACAGGGATCGTTTACCCCCGAGCTGGAATACTCCTCGGTAAACCAGCACTTAGGCACAAATACCCCCCGGTAAACCACCTCTTGTGAACGATTAACCCCATAGTAAACCTGCCCTAGTGTACAAATACCCCCTCAGAGCTGGTTAACCCTCCCCTATAAGCCAGAGGGGGTACACGAGCCCTAGGGATGGTTGAACCCCAGTCTTATTTCTTAAAAAACACATCCTAGGTAGATACACGAGCCCTAGGGATGGTTTACCCCCAGTCTTATTTAACACATCACAGGAGGGAACACGAGCCCTAGGGATGGTTTACCCACAGTCTTATTTAACACATCACAGGAGGCAACACGAGCCCTAGGGTTGGTTTACCCCCAGTCTTATTTAACACATCACAGGAGGGAACACGAGCCCTAGGGATGGTTTACCCCAGTCTTATTGAACACATCACAGGAGGGAACACGAGCCCTAGGGATGGTTTACCCCCAGTCTTATTTAACACATCACAGGAGGGAACACGAGCCCTAGGGATGGTTTACCCCAGTCTTATTGAACACATCACAGGAGGCAACACGAGCCCTAGGGATGGTTTACCCCAGTCTTATTTAACACATCACAAGAGGAAACACGAGCCCAAGGGATGGTTTACCCCCAGTCTTAATTAACACATCACAGGAGGGAACACGAGCCCTAGGGATGGTTTACCCCCAGTCTTATTTAACACATCACAGGAGGGAACACGAGCCCTAGGGATGGTTTACCCACAGTCTTATTTAACACATCACAGGAGGCAACACGAGCCCTAGGGATGGTTTACCCTCAGTCTTATTTAACACATCACAAGAGGCAACACGAGCCCTAGGGATGGTTTACCCTCAGTCTTATTTAACACATCACAGGAGGCAACACGAGCCCTAGGGATGGTTTACCCTCAGTCTTATTTAACACATCACAGGAGGCAACACGAGCCCTAGGGTTGGTTTACCCTCAGTCTTATTTAACACATCACAGGAGGCAACACGAGCCCTAGGGATGGTTTACCCTCAGTCTTATTTAACACATCACAGGAGGCAACACGAGCCCTAGGGTTGGTTTACCCTCAGTCTTATTTAACACATCACAGGAGAGAACACGAGCCCTAGGGATGGTTTACCCTCAGTCTTATTTAACACATCACAGGAGGGTACACGAGCCCTAGGGATGGTTTACCCCCAGTCTTATTTAACATATCACAGGAGGGTACACGAGGCCTAGGGATGGTTTACCCTCAGTCTTATTTAACACATCACAGGAGGGAACACGAGCCCTAGGGATGCTTTACCCTCAGTCTTATTTAACACATCACAGGAGGGAACACGAGCCCTAGGGATGGTTTACCCTCAGTCTTATTTAACACATCACAAGAGGGAACACGAGCCCTAGGGATGGTTTACTCTCAGTCTTATTTAACACATCACAGGAGGGAACACGAGCTCTAGGGATGGTTTACTCTCAGTCTTATTTAACACATCACAGGAGGGTACCCGAGCCCTAGGGATGGTTAACCCTCAGTCTTAATTACACATCACAGGAGGGTACCCGAGCCCTAGGGATGGTTAACCCTCAGTCTTAATTACACATCACAGGAGGGAACACGAGCTCTAGGGATGGTTTACCCTCAGTCTTATTTAACACATCACAGCAGGGAACACGAGCCCTAGGGATGGTTTACCCTTAGTCTTATTTAACATATCACAGGAGGGTACACGAGACCTAGGGATGGTTTACCCCGTCTTATTTAACACATCACAGGAGGGTACACGAGCCCTAGGGATGGTTTACCCCCAGTCTTATTTAAACCATCACAGGAGGGTTCACGAGCTCTAGGGATGGTTTACCCCCAGTCTTTTTCAACACATTACAGGAGGGTACATGAACCCTAGGGATGGTTGACTCCCAGTCTTATTTAACACATCACAGGAGGGTTCACGAGCCCTAGGGATGGTTTACACCCAGTTTTTTTAACACATTACAGGAGGGTACACGAGCCCTAGGGATGGTTGACTCCCAGTCTTATTTAACACATCACAGGAGGGTTCACGAGCCCTAGGGATGGTTAACCCCCAGTCTTATTTAACACATCACAGGAGGGTACACGAGCCCTAGGGATGGTTTACCCCCAGTCTTATTTAACACATCACAGGAGGGTACACGAGCCCTAGGGCTGAATTTACCCTCAGTATTTTTTCTTAAACACCACATACCTGGAGGGTACACTAGCCGTTGGCATGGTTTACTCTCAGTGTTATTTTTTAAACAACACATACCTGGAGGGTTCACGAGCCCTAGGGATGGTTTACCATTCTGGTATGTGTTGTTTAGGAAATAACACTGAGGGTCAACCATCTCTAGGGCTTGTGTACGCTCCTGGAATGTGTTGTTTAGGAAATAACACTGAGGGTCAACCATCCCTAGGGCTTGTGTACCCTCCTAGGATGTGTTGTTTTAAGAAATAAGACTGGGGGAAAACCATCCCTAGGACTCGTGTATCCTTCTCTGCTACGATTGGGGGTAATTTTTTCCTGGCGGGGTATTTTTACCCTTGAGCTGGTTTCCGGGGGGAAGCGATTCCTGGGACACCGGTTCCGCTCACGGCAAAACAATCGCTTCCAAAATACACCTAGCTAGTTGACACAAACTATATCCTTTGGTCTGTTTGTGTACACAATTATTTATTTTCAGGCCTGTGCGTTTTACATATAGAGCTTATTGTAACGGACGCGAAACATTGTTCACAGAATGTTTCCTAGGAACATATTATCCCAGCTGAATGTCAGCTGTTACTGCCTATAGATTTAGACTCTCTACATTGCTATGATCATATATCCAGAAACTCAGTTACTACGACACATATGTTTTTGAAGGAGTAAAGAAAGTAATAAGGTTATGTCAAGGCGACGAATGAGAATCACTTCAATACGCTATCGGCTACACTCACCATGATTGCAAGCAGGGAACACTAGACCAGTCTCACAGCTAAAACACTAAGACATGATCTAAGAAATTGCCTAGAGTTTATTTACAGTTACAAATCAAAGGTCCAATAGGTTATCGTTCTTATCTGTATACGCCAATACCCCCCCCCCAACCCATCCTCCTCATAACCCGCGGATGTCTGCTCAGTGAAACATCAGGCAGATTGGTGCTTGGGGGGGGGGGGGGTAATTTAACTAGTGATTATGATGTTCTATTTATTTTTCACTCGGCATTGAACTGTCACTTGACGACAAGTTACATATTTCGACGCAAATTACATTTTCAACATTTATTGTGGTAATTGTTATATTTGTGATATAGCGATATAAAAACTAATAAGGACGACATGTTTCTTAATTTGAATGGCTAATCGACCTGAAGGAGTCAGCCATATTTGAATTTGACTAATTAAATCATATTCCCGTGTGAAATGATCTACATGCTACTTATAACAATATATTCACATGACACAATGTTAAGGTGATCGGATTATTGGGAAGGAATGTCCGAAGGCTCTTAGTTTGAGTCTATCCCAGCATTCGCCTTTACTGATGAGGAAAACCTCGGAAAACCTTCAGTCAGGATTGCCGGTGGCCGGAATTGAACCAGTGACCTGCCGAATGATGCCCGGTGTCTATATCTTTTGCCGCGCGGCAAGCTGATGCGCGTTCCCATCATCACAACGGTATCGTCGCGGTAGTGCCGCGCGGCAAGCTGATGCGGGGTGCCTATCATTACAACGGTACGTCATGGTAGTGCCGCGCGGCAAGCTGATGCGCGGTTCCCATCATCACAACGGTATCGTCGCGGTAGTGCCGCGCGGCAAGCTGATGCGCGGTACCCATCACCACAACGGTATCGTCGCGGTAGTGCCGCGCGGCAAGCTGATGCGCGGTACCCATCACCACAACGGTATCGTCGCGGTAGTGCCGCGCGGCAAGCTGATGTGCGGGTCCCATTATCACAACGGTACGTCGCATAGTGCCGCGCGGCAAGCTGATGCGCGGTGCCCATCATCACAACGGTATCGTCGCGGTAGTGCCGCGTGGCAAGCTGATGCGAGGTGACCATACTTGACTGAACACCTGGCTGGCTGGCGTCTAGCTGGACTCACAGAACACAACAGACTGTGAGTTACTGATTGTGTGAACCAAGTCCATAGTTATCACTTGACGATTGTTTTCATATCACATTGCACATTGACACTTTTAATAACTGGTCCTAGGTGGAGAGTAAATTGAAATAAGCTTGGTATAATGTATTGTTAGCTTCGCTAGACGCTCTCGAACTTTAGTGCAGGCCTAAATCAAGTCAACGCCAGAACTTACGAAGAACATGTTTGTTATTGTTTGAAGTAGAATAGAACACATAGTCCCCTGTTGGTCGAATCGGGTAATTGCTATTGACACAGCCAGAAACTAACGGAATTAAGGGTTGATTAAGATCATACTATCGTTAATGACCTTGACTTCATGTATTGATGTCGCCGAGTGTCATAGGCATGAATAAGGCGGGTAAGGGGGGGGGGGGATGTTTCTAACCCCCCTTTAGGCCAAGAAGTATTTTTGTTCTTGTTAGTACATTTGTAGCTAAATGTTGAAGGATGATTGGAAAATCGTGTTAGAAGCATCTTCCTCATAACAAACCTTGCCCTACTGGTGGCCAAGGTCTGCTATGAATTACAAATTAAAGCAGTATCATTGTCAATTGTCAATTGATTGTGCCTCCCCCAGCTCATCAGCTACGATGCGAACGTATATTTGTGTATATTGTGCCGAGGCTGAATTACATACACAAGCATGCTAATCTGCTTGCTAATCTGCTTGCTAATCTGCTTGCTAATCTGCTTGCTAATCTGCTTGCTTATCTGTTTGCTAATCTGCTTGCTAATCTGCTTGCTTATCTGTTTGCTAATCTGCTTGCTAATCTGCTTGCTAATCTGCTTGCTAATCTGCTTGCTTATCTGTTTGCTAATCTGCTTGCTAATCTGCTTGCTTATCTGTTTGCTAATCTGCTTGCTAATCTGCTTGCTAATCCTTTTACCAATCTGCTTGCTAATCTGCCTGCTAATCTGCATGCTTATCTGCTTGCTTATCTTCTCGCTAATCTGCTAACAAATCTGCTTACTAATATGGTATCTGCATGCTAATCTGCTTGCTAATCTGCTTGCTAATCCTTTTACCAATCTGCTTGCTAATCTGCTTGCTAATATGCTTGCTTATTTGCTTTGCTAATCTGCTTGCTAAGCTGCTTGCTTATCTGCTTGCTGATCTGCTTGCTAATATGCTTGCTAATTAGCTTTGCTAATCTGCTTGCTAAACTGCTTGGTTATCTGCTTGCTAATCTGCTTGCTTATTTGCTTTGCTAATCTGCTTGCTAAACTGCTTGGTTATCTGCTTGCTAATCTGCTTGCTCATCTGCTTGCTCATCTGCTTGCTAATCTGCCTGCTAATCTGCATGCTTATCTGTTTGCTTATCTTCGCGATAATCTGCTTACAAATCTGTTTACTAATATGCTATCTGCATGCTTATCTGCTTGCTAATCTGCACGCTAATCTGCTTTCTAGTATGCTTGCTTATCTGCTTGCTTATCTGCATGCTAATCTGCTTGCTCATATGCTTGCTAATCTGCTTGCTAATCTGCTTGCTTATCCTTTTACCAATCTGTTTGCTTATCTGCTTGCTATGCTTGCTTATTTGCTTTGCTAATATGCTTGCTAAACTGCTTGCTAATATGCTTGCTAATTTGCTTTGCCTATCTGCTTGCTAAACTGCTTGGTTATCTGCTTGCTTATTTGCTTGCTTGTTTGCTTTGCTAATCTGCTTGCTAAACTGCTTGGTTATCTGCTTGCTAATCTGCTTGCTAATCTGCTTGCTTATCTGCTTGTTTATCTGCTTGCTAATCTTCTTGCTAATCTGCTTGGTTATCTGCTTGCTAATCTGCTTGCTTATCTGCTTGCTTATCTGCTTGCTAATATGCTTGCTTATATGCTTGCTTATCTGCTTGATAATCTGTTTGCTTATCTGCTTGCTAATATGCTTGCTAATACCAACAAGCATCGCAAATAGAATTATCAACCCTTGAAAACGCTTCTCGTCCTTCTCATGACTTTGACTCGTTGGTAGAGATTGGACGGGTTAATGGTCCGTACGTTCTCTTGAATCCTGCCATGTGGGGGGTTCTAGTAAATCAGCTGCAAGAAAAGGCAAATAACAAGTATGTTTTCGTTACAGTAACGCCTTACTTCCGTTACGTTATTACCCATGGCTGTTTTTTTTTTATTTATTTCATCTGCACAGAAGACCCAGTTGGAGTTTTGGGTGTTCGTTCCATCCTAAACCACTTGCGGGCCCAAGTTGAACAGGTCTGGCAGGCTCGTCATGGCATCGTTCGAAGTAGGTCCAGATCCGACCGAGACGAGGGTTCTCTATGATGATGATGTGTCTGCATTCCGAACCTTGCTGATATTACCTCCGACTCGCTTCTCACCAAATCACAATATGCAAAGGTGGGTTTTGTTTTGTAGACATTTTATCTTCAATGCCAGAAGTGAAGGTTTAGCCAAGTCCATGGATACTGGTAGCCTACCTCTTGTTTTTAATCAAATCATTTAGTCCTGTAGACGCGTTGTTGTATTAATTAAGTGGTACCATTTTTTAGTATAAAACTACTTACATTAAGTATTAGGCCCCAACATCGGCGGCTATTCGTCTCTCACATCAAATGACCAAACACACATTAGTAGGCCAACTCAAATAAGTTAGCCACACATACTGGATGGCAGCTCAAACATATGCATAAAAATCAATGATGAGCAGCTGTACTAATCAACTAGTTTACGACAGCGGTAGACCAACCAGCCATACTGCTACCACATACCACGAGCAATTTCGTTCAAGATAAACTTGTACACCAGTGGGTTAGGTTATGGGCTCATAGCTACACAACTCAGCACCAGTAGTGACTTTGTATTTTTTGTTTAGGTTATTTTCCACGACCTGCTGCCTTGCTACCCGACAGACGCCGACATATGGTGCCGCTATTCTCTTACCGATGGCATTACGAGCCAACACGGCGACAGGGTTGCGTTATATCGTGTAGGCTGGAGCTCGGTACATGAACACGTACAGTTCGAGGTGGCGCCCGTCACAGACAATGTACACGATAAAGAGTTTCAAGTGTTATTCAAAGGTAATAACAATCATTTACTTGTTGGGCCATATATTTTTTAACATTGTTTGTCATCACCTGTTATCGATTGCTGTTAGATGGCTTTAAAATTTAAATGATTACTCAGTAAATCTTACTGCAAGATTATTATTATTATTATTATTATTATTATTATTATTATTATTATTATTATTATTACTAGGAAAACGCTCCGCGTTGACAGATGAGCGATTTTTTTCAATGTATCAAATCAAATAAATAATTTGCATATCATATTACTCTTTTTTAAAAAAAAATACCTTTATATTAAACATATGATTTTCTTACAAGATGGCGGATCAAGTTACAACCTTATAACTTAAGTATATTATTTCTTGATATGTTGCTAATAAATGCACGAAATATTATTTTAATCCGTTCAGAAGTTTTCTTTAAAGAAATTAAAACCTTCAAGTTGATGGATTTCCGCATAATTTCATTCGACCGTGGTCTACTCAATGGGCTCTAATTCATAAACTATTAAACCTATCAGTGTATCGAAAACTCCATAATGTAGATACAGACTATATCTAAAATGGAATATTAATTAATCATACAATAACCCGCTTTTAAATCATAATAAAGGCTTTTTATTTGTCGACCAAGTTCTTTGTTAACATTTGCATGTTTGCCGTGAAGGCCATTAAATATAACACGTCATTGTAGCCATTCTATGATTGATATCAAAATTCCAAATACCTAGTAAGAAAGGTCTGACTGCGTAAGCCATTTCGGTAGCATACTATGTGCATCTAACTTCAATGGTCCGCAACTGCGAATCATATCGGTGGAACACTGTAAACACGAAGAAAATTACTGCTGTAAATAAACAATGTTTGTTTATAACATGGCGGTTAAAGCTACAATTTTGAAACTGTTGTCGAGTGTTAGTATTATCAATGTAGACTTACATTTAAAAAATTATTTATATCGGTGTGTAAGTTTTAATATAATTAAATAAATAACAAAACATGTGTTTCAGTTGTTAATGTTTTGTAGGTTGGCATCTTACGTCATTGTAGCCATTCTATTACAGCTATTGAGATTCCAAATACTAATGAAAAAGGTATGATTGCGTACGGTATTTTTGTGTTTATTTTGTGCATCTAACTGCAATAGTTCGCAAATGCGAATCATATCGCTGGAACACTGTAAAAATGAAGAAATTATTGTAGTAAATAAACAATATTTTTTTATAACATGGCGGATGAACTTACAATTTTGAAACTTTTGTCAAATGTTGGTTCCGTTGATGTCAATCTACAAGTGAAACATTATTTAAATCCTTTTGTAAGTTTTCATTTAATTAAATAAATAAACAAATTTTATTTTTCAGTTATTAATTTTTTGTAGGTTGGCATCTTGACGAATTTTGCTGGTTATGTTAACAGCATCGAGTTTAGTAGTCACAAACGTTGCCCGAAAATTTCAGCCAAATACGTTAAGCCGTTTGACCTGTGCGCGACGAACAAAATTTAGCGCACATACAGACACACACACAGACATAGCGCCGATCGAGTTGTATGGAAAGATTCACTCCGCTTCGCTACGCTCATCTAACTAGGAAAACGCTCCGCGTTGACAGATGAGCGATTTTTTTCAATGTATCAAATCAAATAAATCATTTGCATATCATACTAGGAAAACGCTCCGCGTTGACAGATGAGCGAGTTGGTTCAATGTTTTAAAGCAAACACATCTTTTGAATATCATATTTCTCTTAAAAAAAAACAAAAAACTTAATAATAAACATATGATTTTTTTACAAAATGGCGGAGCAAGTAACAACCTTATTACTTGTGTATATTATTTCTCGATATGTTTCTAATAAATGCACGAAATATTATGTAAATCAGTTAAGATGTTTTCTTTAAATAAATTAAAACCTTTAAGTTGATTTTTCAATGGATTTCCGCATAATTTAATTCGCCATGGTCTACTCAATAGGCTCTAATTCATAAACTATTAAACCTATCAGTGTATGGAAAGTTCCATAATGTAGATATAGACTATATGTAAAATGTATTATTGTTTTATCATACAAAAACCCGCTTTTAAATTATAATAAAAGCGTTTTTATTTGTCTACAAAGTTCGTTGTTAACATTTGCATTTTTGCCGTTAAAGTCATAAAACATAACACGCCAGTGTAGCCATTCTATGACAGCTATCAAAATTCCAAATACATAGTGAGAAAGGTCTGACTCCCTACGCCATTTTTGCAGCATACTTTGTGCATCTAACTTCAATGGTCCGCAAATGCGAATCATATCGGTGGAACACTGTAAAAATGAAGAAAATGTCTACCGTAAATAAACAATATTTGTTTATAACATGGCGGTTAAAGCAACAATTTTGAAACTTATGTCGAGTGTTGGTACTATTGATGTGGACCTACATATAAAAAATCATTAATATCCGTGTGTAAGTTTTAATTTAAATAAATAAATAACAAAACACGTGTTTCAGTTGTTAATTTTTTGTAGGTTGGCATCTTATGTCATTGTAGCCATTTTATGACAGCTATCGAGATTCCAAATAATAGCGCATAAGTATAGTTACGTACGCTATTTTTGGTGTATACTATGTGAATCTAATTGCAAAAATCCGCAAATGCGAATCATATCGGCGGAACACTGTAAAAATGATGAAATTATTGTTGTAAATAAACAATATTTTTTTATAACATGGCGGATAAACGTACAATTTTGAAATTATTGTCAATTGTTGGTACGGTTTATGTCAACCTACATGATAAACATTATTCAAATCCGTTGGTAAGTTTGCATTTAATTAAATAAATAAACAAATTTTATTTTTCAGTTATTAATTTTTTGTAGGTTGGCATCTTGACGAATTTTGCTGGTTATGTTAACAGCATCGAGTTTGGTAGTCACAAATGTTGCCCGAAAATTTCAGCCAAATACGTCAAGCCGTTTGACCTGTGCGCGACGAACAAAATTTAGCGCACATACATACATACACACACACATACACACAGACAAAGCGCCGATCGAGTTGTATGGAGAGATTCACTCCGCTTCGCTACGCTCATCTAATTACTCTTTTAAAAAAGAAATACCTTTACTAGGAAAACGCTCCGCGTTGACAGATGAGCGATTTTTTTCAATGTATCAAATGAAATAAATCATTTGCATATCATATTAATCTTTAAAAAAAAAAATACCTTTATATTAAACATATGATTGTCTTACAAGATGGCGGATCAAGTAACAACATTATTACTTAAGTATATTATGTCTTGATATGTTGCTAATAAATGCACGAAATATTATTTAAACCCGTTAAGAAGTTTTCTTTAAAGAAATTAAAACCTTCAAGTTGATGGATTTCCGCATAATTTCATTCGACCGTGGTCTACTCAATAGGCTCTAATTCATAAACTATTAAACCTATCAGTGTATGGAAAAATCCATAATGTAGATAAAGACTATATCTACAATGTTATATTCATTAATCATACAATTATCCGCTTTTAAATCATAATAAAAGCTTTTTTATTTGTCGACCAAGTTCTTTGTTAACATTTGCATGTTTGTCGTGAAGGTCATTAAATATAACACGTCATTGTAGCCATTCTATGACAGCTATCAAAAATCCAAATACATAGTGAGAAAGGTCTGACTGCGTAAGCCATTTTGGCAGCATACTATGTGCATCTAACTTCAATGGTCCGCAAATGCGAATCATATCGGTGGAACACTGTAAAAACGAAGAAAATTACTTCCGTAAATAAACAATATTTGTTTATAACATGGCAGTTTAAGCTACATTTTTGAAACTATTGTTGTGGGTTGGTACTGTTGATGTGGACTCACATATAAAAAATTATTTATATCGGTATGTAAGTTTTAATTTTATTAAATAATTAACAAAACATGGGTTTCAGTTGTTAATATTTTGTAGGTTGGCATCTTACGTCATTGTAGCCATTTTATGACAGCTTTTGAGATTCCAAATAATAATGAGAAAGGTATGATTGCGTACGGTATTTTTGTGTTTACTATGTGCATCTAACTGCAATAGTCCGCAAATGCGAATCATATCGGTGGAACACTGTAAAAATGAAGAAATTATTGTAGTAAATAAACAATATTTTTTTATAACATGGCGGATGAACTTACAATTTTAAAAACTTTTGTCAAATGTTGGTATTGTTGATGTTAATCTAAAAATGAAACATTATTAAAATCCGTTAGTAAGTTTTCATTTAATTAAATAAATAAACAAATTTTATTTATCAGTAATTAATTTTTTGTAGGTTGGCATCTTGACGAATTTTGCTGGTTATGTTAACAGCATCGAGTTTAGTAGTGACAAACGTTGCCCGAAAATTTCAGCCAAATTCGTCAAGCCGTTTGACCTGTGCGCGACGAACAAAATTTAGCGCACATACAGACACACACACACACACACACACACACACAGACATAGCGCCGATCGAGTTGTATGGAAAGATTCACTCCGCTTCGCTACGCTCATCTAATTAGGAAAACGCTCCGCGTTGACAGATGAGCGATTTTTTTCAATGTATCAAATCAAAAAAATCATTTGCATATCATATTACTCTTTAAAAAAAAAAAAAAACTTTATAATAAACATATGATTTTTTTACAAGATGGCGGATCAAGTTACAACATTATAACTTAAGTGTATTATTTCTTGATATGTTGCTAATAAATGCACGAAATATAATTTAAATCCTTTTAGAAGTTTTCTTTAAAGAAATTAAAACCTTCAAGTTGATGGATTTCCGCATAATTTAATTCGACCGTGGTCTACTCAATAGGCTCTAATTCATAAACTATTAAACCTATCAGTGTATGGAAAGTTCCATAACGTAGATACAGACTATATCTAAAATGTTATATTAATTAATCATAGAATTACCCGCTTTTTAATCATAATAAAAGCTTTTTAATTTGTCGACCAAGTTCGTTGTTAACATTTGCATGTTTGCCGTGAAGGTCATTAAATATAACACGTCATTGTAGCCATTCTATGATAGCCATCTAGAATCCAAATACATAATGAGAAAGGTCTGACTGCGTAAGCCATTTCGGCAGCATACTATGTGCATCTAACTTCAATGGTCCGCAAATGCGAATCATATCGGTGGAACACTGTAAAAACGAAGAAAATTACTTCCGTAAATAAACAATATTTGTTTATAACATGGCGGTTGAAGCTACAATTTTGAAACTGTTGTCGTGTGTTGGTACTATAGATGTGGACTTACATATAAAACATTATTTATATCGGTGTGTAAGTTTTAATTTAATTAAATAAATAACAAAACATGTGTTTCAGTTGTTAATTTTTTGTAGGTTGGCATCTTACGTCATTGTAGCCATTCTATGACAGCTATCGAAATTCCAAATAATATTGCATAGGTATTGTTACGTACGCTATGTTTGGTGTATACTATGTGCATCTAACTGCAATAGTCCGCAAATGCAAATCATATCGGTGGAACACTGTAAAAATGAAGGAATTATTGTTGTAAATAAACAATATTTTTTTATAACATGGCGGATAAACTTACAATTTTGAAACTTTTGTCAAGTGTTGGCACTATTGTTGTGAATCTACAAGTGAAACAATATTTAAATCCGTTAGTAAGTTTTCATTTAATTAAATAAATAAACAATTTTTGTTTTTCAGTAATTCATTTTTTGTAGGTTGGCATGATGACGAATTTTGCTGGTTATGTTAACAGCATCGAGTTTAGTAGTCACAAATGTTGACAGAAAATTTCAGCCAAATACGTCAAGCCGTTTGACCTGTGCGCGACGAACAAAATTTAGCGCACATACATACATACACACACACATACACACAGACAAAGCGCCGATCGAGTTGTATGGAAAGATTCACTCCGCTTCGCTACGCTCATCTAATAATAAACATATGATTTTTTTACAAGATGGCGGATCAAGTTACAACCTTATAACTTAAGTATATTATTTCTTGATATGTTGCTAATAAATGCACGTTATATTATTTAAATCCGTTAAGAAGTTTTCTTTAAAGAAATTAAAACCTTCAAGTTGATGGATTTCCACATAATTTCATTCGACCGTGGTCTACTCAATAGGCTCTAATTCATAAACTATTAAACCTATCAGTGTATGGAAAATTCCATAATTAGATGAGCGTAGCGAAGCGGAGTGAATCTCTCCATACAACTCGATCGGCGCTTTGTCTGTGTGTATGTATGTATGTATGTATGTCTGTATGTCTGTATGTGCGCTCAATTTTGTTCGTCGCGCACAGGTCAAACGGCTTGACGTATTTGGCTGAAAGTTTCGGTCGACATTTGTGACCACTAAACTCGATGCTGTTAACATAACCAGCAAATTTCGTCAGGATGCCAACCTACAAAAAATTAATTTCTGAAAAACCAAATTAGTTTATTTATTTAATTAAATTAAAACTTACACAGGGATTTTAATTATGTTTCATTTGTAGGATGATAACATCAAGAGTCTCAACACTTGACAATAGTTTCAAAATTGTAAGTTCACCCGTCATGTCATAAAAAAATATTGTTTATTTACAACAATAATATCTTCATTTTTACAGTGTTCCACCGATATCGTTCGCATTGGCGTATCTTTGCAGTAAGATGCACATTGTAAACACAAACATAGCGTACGCAGTCATACCTTTCCCACTTTTATTTGGAACCTCGAAAGCTGTCATAAAAAGGCTACAATGACGTAAGATGCCAACCTACAAAAAATTAACAACTGAAACACATGTTTTGTTATTTATTTAATTTAATTAAAACTTACAAACCGATATAAATAATTTTGTATATGTAAGTCCACATCAATAATACCAACACTCGACAACAGTTTTAAAATTGTATCTTTAACCGCCATGTTATAAACAAATATTGTTTATTTACGGCAGAAATTTGCTTCGTTTTTACAGTGTTCCACCGATATGATTCGCATTTGCGGACCATTGAAGTTAGATGCACAAAGTATGCTGCCGAAATGGCTTACGCAGTCAGGCCTTTCTCACTATGTATTTGGAATTTTGATAGCTATCATAGAATGGCTACAATGACGTGTTATGTTTTATGACTTTCACGGCAAACATGCAGAACATAACAACAATCTTGGTCGACAATTTAAAAAGCTATTATTATAGTTAAAATGCGAGTTATTGTATGATAAAACAATATTACATTTTAGATATAGTCTGTATCTACATTATGGAACTTTCCATACACTGATAGGTTTAATAGTTTATGAATTAGAGCCTATTGAGTAGACCACGGTCGAATTAAATTATGCGGAAATCCATCAACTTGAAGGTTTTAATTTCTATAAAGAAAACTTCTTAACGGATTAAAATTATATTTCGTGCATTTATTAGCAACATATCAAGAAATAATATACTTAAGTTATAATGTTGTTACTTGATCCGCCATCTTCTAAAAAAATCATATGTTTATTATGAAGATATTTTTTTTTAAAAGAGTAATATGATATGGTAATGATTTATTTGATTTGATACATTAGAAAAATCGCTCATCTGTCAACGCGGAGCGTTTTCCTAGTGTAGATACAGACTATATCTAAAATGAAATATTAATTAGATGAGCGTAGCGAAGCGGAGTGAATCTCTCCATACAACTCGATCGGCGCTTTGTCTGTGCGTCTGTATGTCTGTATGTCTGTATGTGCGCTAAATTTTGTTCGTCGCGCACAGGTCAAACGGCTTGACGTATTTGGCTGAAATTTTCGGGCAACGTTTGTGACCACTAAACTCGATGCTGTTAACATAACCAGGAAAATTCGTCAAGATGCCAACCTACAAAAAATTAATTACTGAAAAATAAAATTTGTTTATTTATTTAATTAAATGAAAACTTACAAACGGATTTTAATGATGTTTCCCTTGTAGATTACTATCAACGGTACCAACACTTGACAAAAGTTTCAAAATTGTAAGTCTATCCGCCATGTTATAAAAAAATATTGTTTATTTACTACACTAATTTCTTCATTTTTACAGTGTTCCACCGATATGATTCGCATTTGCGGACTATTGCAGTTAGATGCACATAGTATACAACAAACATAGCGTACGTAACAATTCCTATGCACTATTATTTATAATTTCGATAGCTGTCATAGAATGGCTACAATGACGTAAGATGCCAACCTACAAAAAATTAACAACTGAAACACATGTTTTGTTATTTATTTAATTAAATTAAAACTTACACACCGATATAAATAATTTTTTATATTCAATTCCACATCAATAGTACCAACACACGACAACAGTTTGAAAATTGTAGCTTCAACCCCCATGTTATAAACAAATATTGTTTATTTACGGCAGTAATTTTCTTCGTTTTTACAGTGTTCCACCGATATGATTCGCATTTGCGGACCATTGAAGTTAGATGCACATAGTATGCTACCGAAATGGCTTACGTAGTCAGACCTTTCTCACTATGTATTTGGAATTTTGATAGCTATCATAGAATGGCTACAATGACGTGTTATATTTAATAACGTTCACGGCAAACATGCAAATGTTAACAACGAACTTGGTCGACAAATTAAAAAGCTTTTATTATGATTTAAAAGCGGGTTTTTGTATGATTACTTAATATAACATTTTAGATGTAGTCTGTATCTACATTATGGATTTTTCCATACACTAATAGGTTTAATAGTTTATGAATTAGAGCCTATTGAGTAGACCACGTTCGAATGAAATTATGCGAAAATCCATCAACTTGAAGGTTTTAATTTCTTTAAAGAAAACTTTTTAACGGATTTTAATAATATTTCGTGCATTTATTAGATACATATCAAGAAATAATATACTTAAGTTATAAGGTTGTAACTTGATCCGCCATGTTGTAAAAAATCATATGTTTATTATAAAGGTATTTTTTTTAAAGAGTAATATGATATGCAAATGATTTATTTGATTTGATACATTGAAAAAATCGCTCATCTGTCAACGCGGAGCGTTTTCCTAGTTAATCATACAATAACCCGCTTTTAAATCATTAGATGAGCGTAGCGAAGCGGAGTGAATCTTTCCATACAACTCGATCGGCGCTATGTCTGTGTGTGTGTGTGTGTGTGTGTGTGTGTGTGTGTGTCTGTATGTGCGCTAAATTTTGTTCGTCGCGCACAGGTCAAACGGCTTAACGTATTTGGCTGACATTTTCGGGCAACGTTTGTGACTACTAAACTCGATGCTGTTAACATAACCAGCAAAATTCGTCAAGATGCCAACCTACAAAAAATTAATTACTGATAAATAAAATTTGTTTATTTATTTAATTAAATGAAAACTTACAAACGGATTTAAATAATGTTTCACTTGTAGATTAACATCAACAATACCAACATTTGACAAAAGTTTTTAAAATTGTAAGTTCATCCGCCAAGTTATAAAAAAATATTGTTTATTTACTACAATTATATCTTCATTTTTACAGTGTTCCACCGATATGATTCGCATTTGCGGACTATTGCAATTAGATGCACATAGTAAACACAAAAAAAACCGTACGCAATCATACCTTTCTCATTGTTATTTGACATCTCAATAGCTGTCATACAATGGCTACAATGACGTAAGATGCCAACCTAAAAAAAATTAACAACTGAAACACATGTTTTGTTATTTATTTAATTATATTAAAACTTACACACCGATATAAAATTTTTTTTAAATATAAGTCTACATCATTAATACCAACACTCGACAACAGTTTCAAAATTGTAGCTTTAACCGCCATGTTGTAAACAAACATTGTTTATTTACGGCAGTAATTTTCTTCGTGTTTACAGTGTTCCACCGATATGATTCGCATTTGCGGACCATTGAAGTTAGATGCACATAGTATGCTGCCGAAATGGCTTACGCAGTCAGACCTTTCTTACTACGTTTTTGGAATTTTGATAGCTATCATAGAATGGCTACAATGACGTGTTATTTTTAATGACCTTCACGGCAAACATGCAAATGTTAACAAAGAACTTGGTCGACAAATAAAAAAGCTTTTATTATGATTTAAAAGCGGATTATTGTATGATTAATTAATATAACATTGTAGATATAGTCTGATTCTACATTATGGAATTTTCCATACACTGATAGGTTTAATAGTTTATGAATTAGAGCATATTGAGTAGACCACGGTCGAATGAAATTATGCGGAAATCCATCAACTTGAAGGTTTTAATTTCTTTAAAGAAAACTTCTTCACGGATTTAAATAATATTTCGTGCATTTATTAGCAACATATCAAGAAATAATATACTTAAGTTATAAGGTTTTTACTTGATCCGCCATCTTGTAAGAAAATCATATGTTTATTATAAAGGTATTTTTTTTTAAAGAGTAATATGATATGCAAATGATTTATTTGATTTGATTCATTGAAAAAAATCGCTCATCTGTCAACGCAGAGCGATTTCCTAGTAATAAAAGCTTTTTAATTTGTCGACCAAGTTCGTTGTTAACATTTGCACGTTTGCCGTGAAGGTCATTAAATATTACACGTCATTGTAGCCATTCTATGATAGCTATCAAAATTCCAAATACATAGTGAGAAAGGGCTGACTGCGTAAGCCATTTCGGCAGCATACTATGTGCATCTAACTTCAATGGTCCGCAAATGCGAATCATATCGGTGGAACACTGTAAAAACGAAGAAAATTACTGCCGTAAATAAACAATATTTGTTTATAACATGGCGGTTGAAGCTCTAATTTTGGAAACTGTTGTCGTGTGTTGGTACTAGTGATGTGGACTTTCATATAAAAAATTATATATATCGGTTGGTAAGTTTTAATTTAATTAAATAAATAACAAAACATGTGTTTCAGTTGTTAATTTTTTGTAGGTTGGCATCTTACGTCATTGTAGCCATTCTATGACAGCTATCGAAATTTCAAATAATAATGCATAAGTATTGTTACGTACGCTATTTTTGGTGTATACTATGTGCATCTAATTGCAAAAGTCCGCAAATGCGAATCATATCGGCGGAACACTGTAAAAATGAAGACATTATTGTTGTAAATAAACAACATTTTTTTATAACATGGCGGATAAACGTACAATTTTGAAATTATTGTCGATTGTTGGTACTGTTAAAATAAACCTACACGTGAAACATTATTTTAATCCGTTTGTAAGTTTTCATTTAATTAAATAAATAAACAAATTTTGTTTTTCAAAAATTAATTTTTTGTAGGTTGGCATCCTGACGAATTTTGCTGGTTATGTTAACAGCATCGAGTTTAGTGGTCACAAATGTTGACCGAAAATTTCAGCCAAATACGTCAAGCCGTTTGGCCTGTGCGCGACGAACAAAATTTAGCGCACATACAGACATACATACAGACATACACACAGACAAAGCGCCGATCGAGTTGTATGGAGAGATTCACTCCGCTTCGCTACGCTCATCTAATTACTAGGAAAACGCTCCGCGTTGACAGATGAGCGATTTTTTTCAATGTATCAAATCAAATAAATCCTTTGCATATCATATTACTCTTAAAAAAAAAATACCTTTATAATAAACATATGATTTTTTTACAAGATGGCGGATCAAGTAACAACCTTATAACTTAAGTTTATTATTTCTTGATATGTTGCTAATAAATGCACGAAATATTATTTAAATCCGTTAAGAAGTTTTCTTTAAAGAAATTAAAACCTTCAAAATGATGGATTTCCGCATAATTTTATTCGACCGTGGTCTACTCAATAGGCTCTAATCCATAAACTATTAAACATATCAGTGTATAGAAAGTTCCATAATGTAGATACATACTAAATCTAAAATCTAATATTGTTTAATCATACAATAACTCGCATTTAAACTATAATAATAGCTTTTTAAATTGTCGACCAAGTTTGTTGTTATTTTCTGCATGTTTGCCGTGAAAGTCATAAAACATAACACGTCATTGTAGCCATCCTATGATAGCTACCAAAATTCCAAATACATAGTGAGAAAGGTCTGACTGCATAAGCCATTTCGGCAGCATACTATGTGCATCTAACGTCAATGGTCCGCAAATGCGAATCATATCGGTGGAACACTGTAAAAATGAAGAAATACATAGCTGTAAATAAACAATATTTTTTTATAACATGGCGGTTGAAGTAAAAATTTTGAAACTTTTGTCATGTGTTGGTACTATTGATGTGGACCTACATATAAAAACTCATTTATATCCGTTTGTATGTTTTGATTAGATTAAATTAATAAAAAAACATGTGTTTCAGTTGTTAATTTTTTGTAGGTTGGCATCTTACGTCATTATAGCCTTTTTATGACAGCTATCGAGATTCCAAATAATAATAACACAGGTATGATTGCGTACGATTTTTTTGTGTTTACTATGTGCATCTAACTGCAAAGATCCGCAAATGCGAATGATATCGGTGGAACACTGTAAAAATGAAAAAATTATTACCGTATAGAAACAATATTTTTTTATAACATGGCGGATCAACTTACAATTTTGAAACTTTTGTTTAAATGTTAGTAACGTTGATGTGAATCTACAAGTGAAACATTACTTAAATCCGTTTGTAAGTTTTTATTTAATTAAATAAATAAACAATTTTTGTTTTTCAGTAATTAATTTTTTGTAGGTTGGCATCTTGACGAATTTTGCTGGTTATGTTAACAGCATCGAGTTTAGTAGTCACAAATGTTGACAGAAAATTTCAGCCAAATGCGTCAAGCCGTTTGACCTGTGCGCGACGAACAAAATTTAGCGCACATACAGACATACATACAGACATACAGACATACATACATACAGACACACAGACAAAGCGCCGATCGAGTTGTATGGAGAGATTCACTCCGCTTCGCTACGCTCATCTAATAATTACTAGGAAAACGCTCCGCGTTGCCAGATGAGCGAATTTTTTTAGTGTATTAATGCAAACAAATCTTTTGAATCCTACTCTTTAAAAAAAAAAAAAAACTTTATTATAAAGATATGATTTTTTACAAGATGGCGGATCAAGTTACAACCTTGTACCTTGTGTATACTATTTCTCGATATGTTGTTAATAAATGCACGAAATGTTATTTTAATTCGTTAAATGTTTTCTTTAAATGAATTAAAACCTGTAAGTTGATTTTTCAATGGAATTTCGCATAATTTCATTCGACCGTGGTCTACTTAATAGGCTCTAATTCATAAACTATTAAGGCTACCAGTGAATTGAAAGTTCCATAATGTAGATACAGACTATATCTAAGATGTAATATTGTTGAATTATACAATAACCCGCTTTTAAATCATAATAAAAGCTTTTTAATTTGTCGACCCAGTTCGTAGTTAACTTTTGCATATTTGCCGTGAATGTCATTAAATATAACACGTCATTGTAGCCATTCTATGTTAGCTATCAAAATTCCAAATACATAGTGAGAAAGGTATGACTGCGTAAGCCATTTCGGCAGCATACTTTGTGCATCTAACTTCAATGGTCCGCAAATGCGAATCATATCGGTGGAACACTGTAAAAACAAAGAAAATTACTTCCGTAAATAAACAATATTTGTTTATAACATGGCGGTTAAAGCTACCATTTTGAAACTAATGTCGAGTGTTGGTAGTATTGATGTGGACCTACGTATACAAAATCATTAATATCCGTGTGTAAGTTTTAATTTAATTAAATAAATAACAAAACATGTGTTTCAGTTGTTAATTTTTGGTAGGTTGGCATCTTATGTCATTGTAGCCATTTTATGACAGCTATCGAGATTCCAAATAAAAGTGCATAGGTATTGTTACGTACGCTATTTTTGGTGTATACTATGTGCATCTAATTGCAAAAGTCCGCAAATGCGAATCATATCGGCGGAACACTGTAAAAATGAAGAAATTATTGTTGTAAATAAACAATATTTTCTTATAACATGGCGGATAAACGCACAATTTTGAAATGATTGTCAATTGTTGGTACAGTTGATATAAACCTACATGATAAACATTATTTAATTCCGTTGGTAAGTTTTCATTTAATTAAATAAATAAACAAATTTTATTTTTCAGTAATTAATTTTTTGTAGGTTGGCATCTTGACGAATATTGCTGGTTATGTTAACAGCATCGAGTTTAGTGGTCACAAACGTTGCCCGAAAATTTCAGCCAAACACGTCAAGCCGTTTGACCTGTGCGCGACGAACAAAATTTAGCGCACATACATACATACATACATACAGACATACATACATACGTACACACAGACAAAGCGCCGATCGAGTTGTATGGAAAGATTCACTCCGCTTCGCTACGCTCATCTAACTAGGAAAACGCTCCGCGTTGCCAGATGAGCGATATTTTTTTAGTAAATCAAACAAATCTTTTGCATATCATATAACGCTTAAAAAAATATACTTTTATAATAAACATGTGATTTTTTCAAAAGATGGCGGTTTAAGTTACAACCTTAGAATTTGTGTATATTATTTCCCGATATGTTTCTCATAATAACACGAAATATTATTCAAATCCGTTAAGAAAGTTTCTTCAAATAAATTGAAACCTTCAAGTTGATTTTTCAATGGATTTCCGCCATTATTTCATTCGACCGTGGTCTACTCAATAGGCTCTAATTCATTAACTTTTAAACTTATCTGTGTATAGAAAGTTCCATAATGTAGATACAGGCAAGAACTAAAATAGGATATTGTTCTATCATACAATAACAACATTTAAACCATAATAAAAGCTATTTAAATCGTCGACAAAGTTCGTTGTTAACTTTTGCATGTTTGCCGTAAAAGACATCCAAACATACCACGCCATTGTTGCCATTCTATTAAAGTTATAGAAATTCCAAAAGAAGTTTGAGAAAGGTCTCTTTATACACGCCAATCGTCATGCATAGTATGTGCATCTAACTTCAATGGTCCTCAAATGAGAATTATTTAAGTGGAACACTGTAAAGAAACCAATGAAAATTCCCGTAAATAGAAACTAAATATTTTTTTACAAAATGGCGGTTGAAGTTACAATTCCAAAACTTTTATCCAGTGTCGACATTGTTGATGTGAACATAAATATAAAACATAATTAAAATCTGTTCATAAATTTTAATTTAAAAAAAATAACACGGGATTTTTTTCACTAATTAATTTTTTGTAGGTTGGCATCTTGACGAATTTTGCTGGTTATGTTAACAGCATCGAGTTTAGTGGTCACGGGTGTTTACCGAAAATTTCAGCCAAATCCGTCAAGCCGTTTGACCTGTGCGCGACGAACAAAATTTGTCGAACACACACACACACAGACAAAGCGCCGATCGAGTTGTATGGAGAGATTCACTCCGCTTCGCTACGCTCATCTAATTATTACTAGGAAAACGCTCCGCGTTGACAGATGAGCGAGTTGGTTCAATGTTTTAAAGCAAACACATCTTTTGAATATCATATTTCTCTTAAAAAAAAAAAGAAACTTAATAATAAACATATGATTTTTTTACAAAATGGCGGAGCAAGTAAATACCTTATTACTTGTGTATATTATTTCTCGATATGTTTCTAATAAATGCACGAAATATTGTTTAAAACCGTTAAGATGTTTTCTTTAAATAAATTAAAACCTTTAAGTTGATTTTTCAATGGATTTCCGCATAATTTAATTCGACCGTGGTCTACTCAATAGTCTCTCATTCATAAACTATTAAACCTATCAGTGTATGGAAAGTTCCATAATGTAGGTATAGACTAAATGTAAAATGTATTATTGTTTTATCATACAAAAACCCGCTTTTAAATTATAATAAAAGCGTTTTTATTTGTCTACCTAGTTCGTTGTTAACATTTGCATTTTTGCCGTGAAAGTCATAAAACATAACACGCCATTGTAGCCATTCTATGACAGCTATCAAAATTCCAAATACAAAGTGAGAAAGGTCTGACTCCCTACGCCATTTCTGCAGCATATTATGTGCATCTAACTTCAATGGTCCGCAAATGCGAATCATATCGGTGGAACACTGTAAAAATGAAGAAAATGTCTACCGTAAATAAACAATATTTGTTTATAACATGGCGGTTAAAGCAACAATTTTGAAACTAATGTCGAGTGTTGGTACTATTGATGTGGACCTACATATAAAAAATCATTAATATCCGTGTGTAAGTTTTAATTTAAATAAATAAATAATAAAACACGTGTTTCAGTTGTTAATTTTTTGTGTGTTGGCATCTTATGTCATTGTAGCCATTTTATGACAGCTATCGAGATTCCAAATAATAATGCATAAGTATAGGTACGTACGCTATTTTTGGTGTATACTATGTGCATCTTATTGCAAAAATCTGCAAATGCGAATCATATCGGCGGAACACTGTAAAAATGAAGAAATTATTGTTGTAAATAAACAATATTTTTTTATAACATGGCGGATAAACGTACAATTTTGAAATTATTGTCAATTGTTGGTACGGTTTATGTCAACCTATATGATAAACATTATTTAAATCCGTTGGTAAGTTTTCATTTAATTAAATAAATAAACAAATTTTATTTTTCAGTTATTAATTTTTCGTAGGTTGGCATCTTGACGAATTTTGCTGGTTATGTTAACAGCATCGAGTTTAGTAGTCACAAATGTTGACAGAAAATTTCAGCCAAATACGTCAAGCCGTTTGACCTGTGCGCGACGAACAAAATTTAGCGCACATACATACATACACACACACATACACACAGACAAAGCGCCGATCGAGTTGTATGGAGAGATTCACTCCGCTTCGCTACGCTCATCTAACTAGGAAAACGCTCCGCGTTGCCAGATGAGCGATTTTTTTAAAGTAAATCAAACATACTAGGAAAACGCTCCGCGTTGCCAGATGAGCGAGTTGGTTCAATGTTTTAAAGCAAAATTTTGAATATCATATTTCTCTTTAAAACAAAAAAAACTTTATAATAAACATGATTTTTTTACAAGATGGCGGAGCAAGTAACAACCTTATTACTTGTGTATATCATTTCTCGATATGTTTCTAATATATGCACGAAATATTATTTAAATCCGTTAAGATGTTTTCTTTAAATAAATTAAAACCTTTAAGTTGATTTTTCAATGGATTTCCGCATAATTTAATTCGACCATGGTCTACTCATTAGGCTCTCATTCATAAACTATTAAACCTATCAGTGTATGGAAAGTTCCATAATGTAGATATAGACTATATGTAAAATGTATTATTGTTTAATCATACAATAACCCGCTTTTAAATTATAATAAAAGCTTTTTTATTTGTCTACAAAGTTCGTTGTTAACATTTGCATTTTTGCCGTGAAAGTCATAAAACATAACACGCCATTGTAGCCATTCTATGATAGCTATCAAAATTCCAAATACATAGTGAGAAAAGTCTGACTCCCTACGCCATTACTGCAGCATACTATGTGCATCTTACTTCAATGGTCCGCAAATGCGAATCATATCGGTGGAACACTGTAAAAATGAAGAAAATGTCTGCCGTAAATAAACAATATTTGTTTATAACATGGCGGTTAAAGCAACAATTTTGAAACTTATGTCGAGTGTTGGTAGTATTGATGTGGATCTACATTTAAAAAATCAATAATATCCGTGTCTAAGTTTTAATTTAAATAAATAAATATTAAAACACGTGTTTTAGTTGTTAATTTTTTGTAGGTTGGCATCTTATGTCATTGTAGCCATTTTATGACAGCTATCGAGATTCCAAATATTAATGCATAGGTATTGTTACGTACGCTATTTTTGGTGTATACTATGTGCATCTAATTGCAAAAGTCCGCAAATGCGAATCATATCGGCGGAACACTGTAAAAATTAAGAAATTATTGTTGTAAATAAACAATATTTTTTTATAAGATGGCGGATAAACGTACAATTTTGAAATTATTGTCAATTGTTAGTGCGGTTTATCTTAATCTACATGAGAAACATTATTTAAATCCGTTGGTAAGTTTTCATTTAATTAAATAAATAAACAAATTTTATTTTTCAGTAATTAATTTTTTGTAGGTTGGCATCTTAACGAATTTTGCTGGTTATGTTAACAGCATCGAGTTTAGTAGTCACAAATGTTGACAGAAAATTTCAGCCAAATACGTCAAGCCGTTTGACCTGTGCGCGACGAACAAAATTTAGCGCACATACATACGTACACACAGACAAAGCGCCGATCGAGTTGTATGGAGAGATTCACTCCGCTTCGCTACGCTCATCTAATCATTTGCATATCATATTACTCTTACAACAACAAAAATACCTTTATAATATACAAATGATTTTTCAAAAAGATGGTGGTTCAAGTTACAACCTTAGAATTTGTGTATATTGTTTGTCGATATGTCACTAATAACTGCACGAAATATTATTAAAATCCGTCAAGAATTAAAACCTTCAAGTTCATTTCAATGGATTTCCGCATAATTTCATTCGGCCGTAGTCTACTCAATAGGCTCTAATTCATAAACTATTAAACCTATCAGTGTATGGAAAGTTCCATAATGTAGATACAGACTATATCTAAAATGTTATATTAATAAATCATACAATAACCTGCTTTTAAATCATAATAAAAGCTTTTTAATTTGTCGACCAAGTTCGTTGTAAACATTTGCATTTTTGCCGTGAAAGTCATAAAACATAACACGTCATTGTAGCCATTCTATGATAGCTATCAAAATTCCAAATACATAGTGAGAAAGGGCTGACTGCGTAAGCCATTTCGGCAGCATACTATGTGCATCTTACTTCAATGGTCCGCAAATGCGAATCATATCGGTGGAACACTGTAAAAAATGAAGAAAATTATAGGTGTAAATAAACAATATTTTTTTATAACATGGCGGTTGAAGCTACAATTTTGAAACTTTTGTCAAGTGTTGGTATTATTAATGTTGACCTACATGCAAAAAATCAATAATATTCGTGTGTAAGTTTTGATTAGATTAAATTAATAAAAAACAATGTTTTTCATTAACTCATTTTTTGTAGGTTGGCATCTTTCGTCATTGTAGCCTTTTTATGACAGCTTTTGGGATTCCAAATAATAATAAGAAAGGTATGATTGCGTACGGTATTTTTGTGCTCACTATGTGCATCTAACTGCAAAGATACGCAAATGCGAATGATATCGGTGGAACACTGTTAAAATGAAAAAATTATTACCGTAAAGATTCAATTTTTTTTTATAACATGGCGGATGATTTTACAATTTTGAAACTTTTGTCAAGTGTTGGTACTGCTGATGATAATCTACAAGTGAAACCTTATTAAAATCCGTGTGTAAGTTTTCATTTAATTAAATAAATAAACAAATTTTATTTTTCAGTAATTAATTTTTTGTTGGTTGGCTTCTTGACGAATTTTGCTGGTTATGTTAACAGCATCGAGTTTAGTGGTCACAAATGTTGACCGAAATTTTCAGCCAAATACGTCAAGCCGTTTGACCTGTGCGCGACGAACAAAATTTAGCGCACAGACATACAGACATACATACACACAGACAAAGCGCCGATCGAGTTGTATGGAGAGATTCACTCCGCTTCGCTACGCTCATCTAATTATTACTAGGAAAACGCTCCGCGTTGCCAGATGAGCGTGTTGGTTCAATGTTTTAAAGCAAACAAATCTTTTGAATATCGTATTTCTCTTTAAAAAAAAAAATACCTTTATAATAAACATATGATTTTTTTACAAGATGGCGGTGCAAGTTACAACCTTATTATTTGTGTATATTATTTCTCGATATGTTTCTAATAAATGCACGAAATATTATTTAAATCCGTTGAGATGTTTTCTTTAAATAAATTAAAACCTTTTAGTTGATTTTTCAATGGATTTCCGCATTATTTAATTCGACCGTGGTCTGCTCAATAGGCTCTCATTCATAAACTATTAAACCTATCAGTGTATGGAAAGTTCCATAATGTAGATATAGACTATACCTAAAATGTAATATTGTTTAATCATACAATTACTCGCTTTTAAATTATAATAAAAGCTTTTTAATTTGTTTACAAAGTTCGTTGTTAACATTTGTATTTTTGCCGTGAAAGTCATAAAACATAACACGCCATTGTAGCCATTCTATGATAGCTATCAAAATTCCAAATACATAGTGAGAAAGGTCTGACTCCCTACGCCATTCCTGCAGCATACTATGTGCATCTAACTTCAATGGTCCGCAAATTAGAATCATATCGGTGGAACACTGTAAAAATCAAGAAAATGTCTGCCGTAAATAAACAATATTTGTTTATAACATGGCGGTTAAAGCAACAATTTTGAAACTAATGTCGAGTGTTGGTAGTATAGATGTGGACCTACATATAAAAAATTATTAATATCCGTGATCCAGTTTTAATTTAATTAAATAAATAACAAAACATGTGTTTCAGTTGTTAATTTTTTGTAGGTTGGCATCTTATGTCATTGTAGCCATTTTATGACAGCTATCGAGATTCCAAATAATAATGCATAGGTATTGTTACGTACGCTATTTTTGGTGTATACTATGTGCATCTAATTGCAAAAGTCCGCAAATGCGAATCGTATCGGCGGAACACTGTAAAAATGAAGAAATTATTGTTGTAAATAAACAATATTTTTTTATAACATGGCGGATGAACGTACAATTTTTATATTATTGTCAAGTATGGGTACGGTTTATATAAACGTACATGAGAAACATTATTTATATCCGTTGGTAAGTTTTCATTTAATTAAATAAATAAACAAATTTTATTTTTCAGTAATTAATTTTTTGTAGGTTGGCATCTTGACGAATTTTGCTGGTTATGTTAACAGCATCGAGTTTAGTGGTCAAAAACGTAGCCCGAAAATTTCAGCCAAATACGTTAAGCCGTTTGACCTGTGCGCGACGAACAAAATTTAGCGCACATACATACATACAGACATACATACATACATACATACGTACACACAGACAAAGCGCCGATCGAGTTGTATGGAAAGATTCACTTCGCTTCGCTACGCTCATCTAATTATTATTACTAGGAAAACGCTCCGCGTTGACAGATGAGCGATTTTTTCAATGTATCAAATCAAATAAATCATTTGCATATCATATTACTCTTAAAAAAAAAAAAAACATTTATAATAAACATATGATTTTTCACAAGATGGCGGATCAAGTTACAGCCTTATAACTTAAGTATACTAGGAAAACGCTCCGCGTTGACAGATGAGCGATTTTTTTCAATGTATCAAATCAAATAAATCATTTGCATATCATATTACTCTTAAAAAAAAATACCTTTATCATAAACATATGATTTTTTTACAAGATGGCGGATCAAGTTACAAACTTATTACTTCAGTATATTGTTTTTTGATATGTTGCTAATAAATGCACGAAAGATTGTTTAAATCCGTTAAGAAGTTTTCTTTAAAGAAATTAAAACCTTCAAGTTGATGGATTTCCGCATAATTTCATTCGACCGTGGTCTACTCAATAGGTTCTAATTCATAAACTATTTAGCCTATCAGTGTATGGAAAGTTCCATAATCTAGATACAGACTATATCTAAAATGTAATATTAATAATTCATACAATAACCCGCTTTTAAATCATAATAAAAGCTTTTTAATTTGTCGACCAAGTTCGTTGTTTACATTTGCATGTTTGCCGTGAAGGTCATAAAACATAACACGTCATTGTAGCCATTCTATGATAGCTATCAAAATTCCAAACACATTATGAGAAAGGTCTGACTGCGTAAGCCATTTCGGCAGCATACTATGTGCATCTAACTTTAACGGTCCGCAAATGCGAAGCATATCGGTGGAACACTGTAAAAACGAAAAAAATTACTGCCGTATATAAACAATATTTGTTTATAACATGGCGGTTAAAGCTACAATTTTGAAACTGTGGTCAAGTGTTGGTACTATTGATGTGGACCGACATATAAAAAATCATTAATATCCGTGTGTAAGTTTGAATTAAAATAAATAAATAACAAAACACGTGTTTCAGTTGTTAATTTTTTGTAGGTTGGCATCTAATGTCATTGTAGCCATTCTATGACAGCTATCGAAATTCCAAATAATAGTGCAGAGGTATTGTTACGTACGCTTTTTTTGGTGTATACTATGTGCATCTAATTGCAAAAGTCCGCAAATGCGAATCATATCGGCGGAACACTGTACAAATGAAGAAATTATTGTTGTAAATAAACAATATTTTTTTATGACATGGCGGATAAACGTACAATTTTGAAATTATTGTCAATTGTTAGTACTGTTGATACAAACCCACATGTGAAACATTATTTAAATCCGTTGTTAAGTTTTCATTTAATTAAATAAATAAACAAATTATTGTTTTCAGTAATTATTTTTTTGTAGGTTGGCATCTTGACGAATTTTGCTGGTTATGTTAACAGTATCGAGTTTAGTGGTCACAAATGTTGACAGAAAATGTCAGCAAAATACGTCAAGCCGTTTGACCTGTGCGCGACGAACAACATTTAGCGCACATACAGACATACAGACATACATACATACATACATACATACACACAGACAAAGCGCCGATCGAGTTGTATGGAAAGATTCACTCCGCTTCGCTACGCTCATCTAATTATTTCTTGATATGTTGCTAACTAGGAAAACGCTCCGCGTTGCCAGATGAGCGACTAATTCAATGTATCAAATCAAATACATCATTTCATTTGCATATCATATTACTCTTTTAAAAAAAAATACCTTTATAATAATTGTATAATTTTTTTACAAGATGGCGGATCAAGATACGACCTTATCACTTAAGTATATTTTTTCTCGATATGTTGCTAATAAATGCACGAAATATTATTTAAGTTATCTTTAAAGAAATTAAAACCTTCAAGTTGATATATTTCCGCATAATTTCATTCGACCGTGGTCTACTCAATAGGCTCTAATTCATAAACTATTAAACCAATCAGTGTATAAAAAGTTCCAGAATATAGATACAGACTATATATAAAATTAAATATTGTTAAATCATACAATAACTCGCTTTTAAATCATAATAAAAGCTTTTTAATTTGTCGACCAAGTTCCTTGTTAACATTTGCATTTTTGCCGTGAAAGTCATAAAACATAACACGTCATTGTAGCCATTCTATGATAGCTATCAAAATTCCAAATACATAGTGAGAAAGGTCTGACTCCCTACGCCATTCCTGCTGCATACTATGTGCATCTAACTTCAATGGTCCGCAAATGAGAATCATATCGGTGGAACACTGTAAAAATGAAGAAAATGTCTTCCGTAAATAAACAATATTTTTTTATAACATGGCCGTTAAAGCTAAAATTATGAAACTATTGTCGAATGTTAGTATCATTAATGTGAACCTACAAACAAAAAATTATTTTTATCCGTGTGCAAATGCTTATTTAATTCAATAAATTAAGAAACATGTTATTCAGTGATTAATTTTTTGTAGGTTGGCATCTTACGTCATTGTACCCATTCTACGACAGCTATCGAGATTCCAAATAAAAATGAACATGTATTATTACGTACGATATGTTTGGTGTAATATATGTACATCTAACTGCAATAGTCCCCAAATGCGAATCATATCGGTGGAACACTGTAAAAATGAAGAAATTATTGTAGTAAATGAACAATATTTTTTTATAACATGGCGGATAAACTAACAATTTTGAAACTTTTGTCAACTGTTGGTACCGTTGATGTGAATCTACAAGTGAAACATTATTTAAATCCGTATGTAAGTTTTTATTTAATTAAATAAATAAACACATTTTATTTTTCAGTAATTAATTTCTTGTTGGTTGGCATCTTGACGAATTTTGCTGGTTATGTTAACAGCATCGAGTTTAGTGGCCACAAACGTTGCCCGAAAATTTCAGCCAAATACGTCAAGCCGTTTGACCTGTGCGCGACGAACAAAATTTAGCGCACATACAGACATACAGACATACATACATACATACATACACACAGACAAAGCGCCGATCGAGTTGTATGGAGAGATTCACTCTGCTTCGCTACGCTCATCTAATAAATGCACGAAATATTATTTAAATCCGTTAAGAAGTTTTCTTTAAAGAAATTAAAACCTTCAAGTTGATGGGTTTCCGCATAATTTCATTCGACCGTGGTCTACTCAATAGGCTCTAGTTCATAAACTATTGAACCTATCAGTGTATGGAAAGTTATATAATGTAGATACAGACTATATCTAAATTGTAATATTAATTAATTATCCAATTACCCGCTTTTAAATAATAATAAAGGCTTTTTAATTTGTCGACCAAGTTCGTTGTTAACATTTGCATGTTTGCCGTGAAGGTCATTAAATATAACACGCCATTGTAGCTATTCTAAGATAGCTATCAAAATTCCAAATACATAGTGAGAAAGGTCTGACTGCGTAAGCGATTTCGGCAGTGTACTATGTGCATCTAACTTCAATGGTCCGCAAATGCGAATCATATCGGTGGAACACTGTAAAAACGAAGAAAATTACTTCCGTAAATAAACAATATTTGTTTATAACATGGCGGTTAAAGCTACAATTTGGAAACTAATGTCGAGTGTTGGTAGTATTGATGTGCACCTACATATAAAAAATCAATAATATCCGTGTGTAAGTTATTATTTAATTAAATAAATAGAAAAACATGTGTTTCAGTTATTAATTTTTTGTAGGTTGGCATCTTATGTCATTGTAGCCATTTTATGACAGCTATCGAGATTCTAAATAATAGTGCATAGGTATTGTTACGTACGCTATTTTTGGTGTATACTATGTGCATCTAATTGCAAAATTCCGCAAATGCGAATCATATCAGCGGAACACTGTAAAAATAAAGAAATTATTGTTGTAAATAAACAATATTTTTTTATAACATGGCGGATAAACGTACAATTTTGAAATAATTGCCAATTGTTGGTACTGTTGATATTAACCTACAAGTGAAACATTATTTAAATCCGTTAGTAAGTTTTCATTTAATTAAATAAATAAACAAATTTAATTTTTCAGTAATTCATTTTTTGTAGGTTGGCATCTTAACGAAAATTGCTGGTTATGTTAACAGCATCGAGTTTAGTAGTCATGAACGTTGCCTGAAAATTTCAGCCAAATACGTCAAGCCGTTTGACCTGTGCGCGACGAACAAAATTTAGCGCACATACATACATACATACACACACACAGACAAAGCGCCGATCGAGTTGTATGGAAAGATTCACTCCGCTTCGCTACGCTCATCTAATTATTACTAGGAAAACGCTCCGCGTTGACAGATGAGCGATTTTTTCAATGTATCACAGCAAATAATTCATTTGCATATCATATTACTCTTAAAAATTCTCTTTAAAAAAAATAAAAATACCTTTATAATAAACATTTGATTTTTTTACAAGATGGCGGATCAAGTTACAACCTTATAACTTAAGTATATTGTTTCCTGATATGTTGCTAATAAATGCGCGAAATATTATTTAAATTCGTTAAGAAGTTTTCTTTAAAGAAATTAAAACCTTCAAGTTGATGGATTTCCGCATAATTTCATTCGACCGTGGTCTACTCAATAGGCTCTAACTCATAAACTATTAAACCTATCAGTGTATGGAAAATTCCATTATGTAGATACAGACTATATCTAAAATGCAATTTTGTTTAATTATACAATGACTCGCATTTAAACTATAACAATAGCTTTTTAAATTTTCGACCAAGTTTGTTGTTATTTTCTGCATGTTTGCCGTGAAAGTCATAAAACATAACACGTCACTGTAGCCATTCTATGATAGCTATCAAAATTCCAAATACATAGTGAAAAAGGTCTGACTGCGTAAGCCATTTCGGCAGCATACTATGTTCATCTTACTTCAATGGTCCGCAAATGCGAATCATATCGGTGGAACACTGTAAAAATGAAGACAGATATGGATAAAAATAAACAATATTTTTTTACAACATAGCGGTGAGAGCTGCAATTTTGAAACTGTTGTCGAGTGTTGGTACTATTGATGTTAACTTACATATAAAAAATTATTGATATCGGTGTGTAAGTTTTAATTTAATTAAATAAATAACAAAACATTTGTTTCAGTTGTTAATTTTTTGTAGGCTGGCATCTTACGTCATTGTAGCCTTTTTAAGACAGCTATCGACATTCCAAATAATAACGAGAAAGGTATGATTGCGTACGCTATTTTTATGTTTATTATGTGCATCTTACTGCAAAGATCCGCAAATGCGAACGATATCGATGGAACACTGTAAAAATGAAGAAATTATTGTTGTAAATAAACAATATTTTTTTATGACATGACGGGTAAGTTAACAATTTTGAAACTATTGTCAAGTGTTGAGACTTTTGATGTTAACCTACAAGTGAAACAAAATTATAATGTGTGTGTAAGTTTTAATTTAATTAAATAAATAAACAAATTTTGTTTTTCAGTAATTATTTTTTTGTAGGTTGGCATCTTGACGAATTTTGCTGGTTATGTTAACAGCATCGAGTTTAGTAGACACAAATGTTGCCCGAAAATTTCAGCCAAATACGTCAAGCCGTTTGACCTGTGCGCGACGAACAAAATTTAGCGCACATACAGACATACAGACATACAGACGCACAGACAAAGCGCCGATCGAGTTGTATGGAGAGATTCACTCCGCTTCGCTACGCTCATCTAATTATTATTATTACTAGGAAAACGCTCCGCGTTGACAGATGAGCGATTTTTTTCAATGTATCAAATCAAATAAATCATTTGCATATCATATTACTCTTAAAAAAAAATATACCTTTATAGGTCTAATAAACATATGATTTTTTTACAAGATGGCGGATCAAGTTACAACCTTATAACTTAAATATATTATTTCTTGATATGTTGCTAATAAATGCACTAAATATTATTAAAATCCGTTAAGGAGTTTTCTTTAAAGAAATTAAAACCTTCAAGTTGATGGATTTTCGCATAATTTCATTCAACCGTGGTCTACTCAATAGGCTCTAATTCATAAACTATTAAACCTATTAGTGTATGAAAAATTCCATAATGTAGATACAGACTATATCTAAAATGTAATATTAATTAATCATACAATAACCCGCTTTTAAATCATGAGAAAAGCTTTTTAATTTGTCGACCAAGTTCGTTGTTAACATTTGCATGTTTGCCGTGAAGGTCATTAAATATAACACGTCATTGTAGCCATTCTATGATAGCTATCAAAATTCCAAATACATAATGAGAAAGGTCTGACTCCCTTCGCCATTCCCGCAGCATACTATGTGCATCTAACTTCAATGGTCCGCAAATGCGAATCATATCGGTGGAACACTGTAAAAATGAAGAAAATGTCTGCCGTAAATAAATAGTATTTGTTTATAACATGGCGGTTAAAGCAACAATTGTGAAACTAATGTCGAGTGTTGGTAGTATTAATGTGGACCTACATATAAAAAATCATAAATATCCGTGTGTAAGTTTTAATTTAAATAAATAAATAACAAAATACGTGTTTCAGTTGTTAATTTTTTGTAGGTTGGCATCTTATGTCATTGTAGCCATTTTATGACAGCTATCGAGAATCCAAATAATAGTGCATAGGTATTGTTCCGTACGCTATTTTTGGTGTATACTATGTGCATCTAATTGCAAAAGTCCGCAAATGCGAATTATATCGGCGGAACACTGTAAAAATGTTGAAATTATTGTTGTAAATAAACAATATTTTTTTATAACATGGCGGATAAACGTACAATTTTGAAATGATTGTCAATTGTTGGTACGGTTTATATAAACCTTCATGATAAACATTATTTATATCCATTGGTAAGTTTTCATTTAATTAAATAAATAAACAAATTTTATTTTTCAGTAATTAATTTTTTGTAGGTTGGCATCTTGACGAATTTTGCTGGTTATGTTAACAGCATCGAGTTTAGTGGTCACAAATCATGACCGAAATTTTCAGCCAAATACGTCAAGCCGTTTGACCTGTGCGCGACGAACAAAATTTAGCGCACAGACATACAGACATACAGACATACATACATACACACAGACAAAGCGCCGATCAAGTTGTATGGAGAGATTCACTCCGCTTCGCTACGCTCATCTAATTATTATTATTATTATTATTATTAAATTATTATTATTATTCGTCTTAAACAACTTTTCAGCTGAAGCACTACCGAAAGACACCACTGAGTTCTACCAGCTTTGCTACGTAAACGTTGAAGATTCTGTCTGTGGCGCAAGTGTCCCATTCCAGTTCCGTCACCCTGTGGAGGAAGAGCTGTGCGAAGTTGAGGAACAGGGAGGACTTCTCGTGGTGAGATCCAGAACTGCAATCAATGGAGAGAAGTTACGAGATGTATGCTTTCGTTCTAATTTTTTCTTACAAGTGTAATTTTCCATATTAGTGTCTGCCATTCTACAACCACAACTTATGCTCATGGTGCTGTTTTGTTTTTCTAGGCTGCAAAAATGATTGATGAGCTTGAATCTGAGAAGTTGGTACATGAGAAAAAGATTGAAACCTTGGAGAGTGCAAAGGATTCACTGTCTCTGAAGTTGGAAGAGCTGAATAGTATGCAGAGACGAGAGGCGCAACTTCGTCTAGACGTCCAAGCGCTGGAAAATGAGAAAACGCAAGCTTGTGCCAATCTGGGGAAAGCGGGTGTTCACATCCAAACTCTGAGTGCAACAGTGGCGTCGTTGAACAAGGATAACACCGTTTTGACAGAGCTCCTGAAAAACGAATCGCAGAAACAGTTGGTCCCGCAGGAAATCTCTCGCTACAAGTTGCAAATAGACAACATGCAGCAGATGCTTGATGCACTGACACAGAGTAAGGAAATGGCTTCTCAGGCGCTGCGTTGCGAGCAATCAAAGGTAATGACACTCAACATTGAACACGACAAGTATAAGTACAGGGCTCAACATCTCGAGGCAGAGAATAAAGCGCTACAAACGGAGCTGGATCGCAGCAATGCTGAAGTCGAAACCTCTGGAGCAAATATCCAAAAAGTTGAGATGCTACTCAAGTCAAAAGTGACAGAAAATGAAGGAGCGTCAAGTAAGCTCCAACAACTGATCAAGCAGGTCGGACAAATGCAGTTCGACGTCAAGCAATTGACAGAGAGCAATGATTCCCTAAAACTGCAGATCAAACAGCGAGATAATCAAATACTCATGCTAGACGCAGAATTGAAGGAGGTGCGAGTGAAGGGCGACTGCTTGGACCAGTTGAATGAAGAGTACGCAATCTTGAAGCGACAATTACTTGATTTTGATTTAGTTCAGGCTACAGTAGAAAATCTTTAACAGGATAACTTGATGCTACAAAACCAAATACGAGAACTGCGAGAGGAAGTCGCCACCTTGCTCAAGAGTAAAGAAGAAAAGGACAGATTGGCATCAGAGTTTGAACTATTGTCTGGGAACCATTTGGCATTGCAAGACGAGTTGTCCAATTTGAGCGTCAACGGTAGCTTCGTCCACGATCTCCAAGAAAAGAACGAGTCGCTTCGTTGCCGTCTTCAGCAGATTCAAACGAACGAGTCTGAAACGTCCAACCGAACAACTACTTCCATACAAGAGTTGAAGCTTCGGTTGTCGGAAGCCGAGGCGAGCAATGGTTCGTTGATGCATGAACTCAAACAGATCAGGGAGAGGGAGTTGTGGCCAGATTGCAGCAGGGTCGATCCGAGACCTAGCTCGTCTCGTAGCTCCTCGGTTGCAGACGCTTTGGCGGATAAGCCATTAGATATTACTACGTGCAGAGCACTAGGCAAACATTTGTTACTAAAGCAGGTTTACGAAACTTTTAAGAACGACAAGGCAAAGTTGGAAGTAGAATTGGAAGACGTAACGACTCGGGAGAGCCTTTTCAAGCTGCGCACCGACACGATAAGCAAACGTTTGTCGGAGATCGACGGGGCACCTCGCCAAGTCGGAGTTGGCAACGGAAGTCGACAAGAATCTTCGCGATAAAAACGACCTCGTCGTTATAAATAACCGCATGTCCTCGGTCCAACGTCAAATACTCCTGGACGACCGGAGAGAAGGCGGAGACTTTCGGGATGGTGACGACCAGGACCGTTTGCAAAGGATGATAAAACGAAGCCACGACCTTCAGTGTAGCTTTTCCGAGAGCGCATCGCGTATTCACGACTTGAAACAAAACATTCAGGTGCTGAATCAGGAACGAGAGGTCCTTCGCGGAGAACTCGAGGAGAAACCGTGGATTCAAAAGCGAACGGCCGAAGAGAAGTGCAAGATTCTGGAACAACTAGTTGATTTGGATGAGAGATTTTTGACAATGAGAGATGAGTTGTTTCAAAAGGCAGAAGCAGACATGTTGAGTAAGAGCTGTTCCGATTTTCGTGAAGAGTATCTTCTAGTGGAATGTGCTCCGTCGTTTGAGCTCACCTCGACAAATCTCGATGCCGCAATTCCAGAAGCGCGAATAACCCGTGAAGACAATGCCTGTAAAATGGAGGTTTCCACGTCTGCGGGAGAAGGCAGAACGGCCGGTGGCGAAGTCACCGTGAGCTGCGAGCCGATTGAAAGGGCTGTGGAGAGCGGAGTTCGAGAGGGGCTCATACACGGAATGAACACGTTGAAGCAACATGCGGCCGACAAGATGGACCCCGACTCCATTGCCTCTAGTACCGAGTCCCTTACGAACGTGGAGCGGCAAACGCAGAAGTGAAGGCGTTCTACAAGCGGCTCATGAGACGGATGGAGGCCACGGAAATAGTTCCCGTCACGCCGAGATACCGTCCCAAGACGTGATGCGCGTATAAGGTAGGAGCTCAACTTGAACATTCATCGTGCCTTGCTAGAAGACTGGCAGTTCAACGTCCAACGATTATTTATATCTGTATTTATTATTTATACCTGACTGGCAATATCCACCTCGCAAGTCACATCCAACGAATTATCATCCCTTCGTCAAGCAATGCTTAGGCCTACCTCTATGGGTAGAATGCAAACTTAGAGCTAGAAGTGAGGAAGTGAATGAGTGGTTTAACGGTAGGCCTACATGTTTTGGGCTGTGCACTGTGTGCAACAATATGGCTCAATAGTTCAGACTTTGGTACGTTACGTACAGACACATCTGTATCCAACACACCGGCAATTGCAGGACGGGCATCCCATTCGTATTCCCTGTACGGTTCTGTCGAGATCACTTGAAATGTTCCTCTAATCATTACATATTTTTCATCTTAAAATGAATTTATTTTAACTGGACAAGTGTTTTTATTAAAACTGGAATTTTTTCACTTATCTGTCTGGTTCAGGTTGTTTACATGTATCGGTATGTAACACTTATTTTTGTTTGTTTTAAGAAACCCCTCTAGGAAAGACTAGAACCGCGTTTACATCCACTTAAAGGAGATCGGAACTTTTGATTTACACTCTACAGATTCGTTTACACAAATGTGTAAAATAGAAGATATCATGTGTAAATTTTACCGATCGCGACGGCGTAACCGATTTCTCGGAACCCGTGAAACGTCACAACGCTCTATGGCAGGTAGCGGCCCGCGCTCGCTAGCCCGGCCGCATGGGTTGTAAGGGGGAGCTGTGACTAAGACATTGCCTCATTTTAGTACACTCTCACCGTTATTTTTGGTATCCATCTCTTTCAGAAACGTGTAGGTGTGCTGTGTATGGATGTGTTAACAATTCTGGTAGCTGTCTGTCAGTATAAACATTTCCGAAAAGAGATACATATGGCCTAAACGATTCGCGGTGTGATGTGAAAGAGTGCACAGGAAGAACTGCATTACTAGGAAGTCGGTTGTTTGTGCGAAACATTTTGTGGAAGAATATTTTGTCGAATCTGATTCAATGAGAGATTCATTCAAAACACTAAATTTAAAATTAAATTAAAAAAGAACAGCGGTTTCGACACAAATGTAAATAAATACCTCGTAGAGAAACATGTAACTGCCTAGAAGGCAACTGCGTCCCTCTAAGTTACCTAGAAAGTCTAGGTATTTGCATACAAAATAAATTAACAAGATATTATCTCCGTATCAAGTTAATCGTCATTTGCAATTAATGAAAAAGGTGCTGACGAATCTGTACTTGAAATTGAAATTGCAATCGAGTGCGATAATTCTAGCTTCGATGATGATCCCAATAGTTTGGGTTTTGGGTATAAAATGTAAATTAGGTTCCGAGCTATATCGTACCTACAACAATATTGTACATTAAACAGTCTTTACCGAATACGAGACGGTTTCCGATTTTCTAGACAGCCAGAATTACGTGTCGTTCCAAATCGATTGAGAGAAGACAGAGTGACAGTATAAAGAAGTTACTTCCAAGAGTGACTACGAGAACGGGTTACGGTGTCCGGGATACTTCTTTACCGTGTCTCATAGTGTGTTGGTCATTTTAATCCTCACTGTTTCGTGTGTGTCATGATTGTGGGTCACCCGTAATTAAAATCATAAAGTCATGCAGAGGTGCATCCATGAGAGTGTCAAGTGTCAACCGTGTGTCAAGAAGGACACAAGCTAAAGTTGGACTCGCAACCAAAACACAAGTGCTCAGTCGGTTATGCGTAATGATTTCATCTGCGTTGTTTTATCAGGAACATATTTTCGAAAGCACTGCAGCTCCACTTATTTATTTTATATAATATGGTTAACAATTACACTCAACTACCAGTTTTGTAAGTTTGTGTTTCACTATTACGAAAAGCTATTTTTCCAGCTTTCCGGTTTTCAGAAACAGTTTACTGTATTATAAAATGATTAGGTAAAATGTAAAAAACGAACTGGATAGAGCAGACTAACAGGTTAAAATTCAATTCAACAACAAAAACACTTTGCAAGTTACACTATAACGAATCAAACGCAAACGAATTCATCTCAAACCATGTTATCTAATTTCCGAAGTCGCGAGTGCGATTCCAGTCACCGGCAATACAGACAGAAGGTTTTCCCCTCATATTTTCCTCAGTCATAAAGCAGATTATTCAAATGAGGCCGTTCAAGTCTCGGACTTTCCTCCTAAATTATCCAAATGTTTCCAAAATCATTAATTAATAGAACAAAATATGGAGCTAAGCTGAAGTATGAATTCTTACGGACCATTATTGTAATTTAATTAATGTTAAAATAAATCGCACTATTTAAATATTTTGTATTCGTATTTAAATTTAAAAACATACAAGAAATACAATACCAAATTAGCTTCAAACATTTATCCAAGCGAAGATAATATTTGAGGTTGTAACGAGAATATTGCCGCTTTGTCATGTTATCGATGTCGGTTAAAATAACCACATTGTTTTGTGTTAACAGATTTCTTGGCACCACATACTTAAAGGCCCAGTAAGGGTTTCAAACAACATATTTTAAAAATAAAGATTGCTTCTTATAATTAGTAACGCAGAAAACTGTAGTGAAAACGGCCCGCTCGTTCTCCAGATATTTGCGCGCGACTGTAGCAGCACGTGGCCTATTGGCGCGTCACAAGGGGTCTACTCCGCCCGCATACCGCTACTCCAGGTAGAGAAACAAGCCACTGCAACTGTCAGTCGTATAGTGTCAGCTTGTCATTCCACTCGTGGCTCGTGTACTTGTCTGTGTTTGTACGTTAGTTAAAAAGTTTGTCAGTTCGTTCATTTGTTTGTTTGATTGCTCGTAAGTTTAATTGTGTGTGCGTGTGTTTTTGTTTCCATTATGGTCAACTAGTGTTGTGTTTCGGTGTAACAATTCCCGCAAGAGCAATCCGAACATATCTATGCACAGTTTCCCTGATAAGACACGATTTTCTGTTCTCCATAAACAGTGGTTAAATAAACTAAAACGAAAGCGGTCCTATTTTTTTGCCATGAATTCATCCAAAAAACAAATTGCCTATATGCGATTTGCCTCCAAAGTGCGTTGCTTTCATTTTTAAATTCTTTCTTCTTATCATTACATTTCGTTTGAAACAGTAAATTATGACGGGCAGTTCTCAAAGTATGTATATTGAGCACAACCGAATCAAATGCCTCGAGGTATATTATACAATCTGAATCTTGCCTTACATGTTTATTTTAACTGATTCAGAGCAGCAAACCGATTCTGTGTCCGTTGTCATTTCTGAACACGCACCACATTAACACCATAGCACATTTCCACTTCTACCTAGCAACATTTCTGATCTTAGGTTTTCCGATTCCCGTTTTTCTTGAATTGCAGCGTACTCTTCTTCTGTGTAGCGCGGCTCATAACGATATGGCTTCGCGCCTGCCATAGCTATGAATGAATGTACGCCAAGCGCGAGCTAGGCTACCACCCCTTCGTCCGGCTGACCGCAGACCCGTGGTGACGTCACGCGCTTCTATAGCATGGGGCAGGTAGAGCGCAGAGAGCTCGTGAGCCTGTGGACCGATTTCGATGATTCTTTTTCTGTTGTTGTACTAACGTTTCTTTGATGACACGTAGAAAAGTTTTATCAAACCCTTACTGGGCCTTTAAAACAGTTATTTGGCATTCAATTAATTCTGCTCATTTTCATTACTAGTTTTACCGTTTGCGTGTCAACACAAATTAATAATTCCTTGGCGAGATAATTATTTAGTTCTGTCCACTACCTACATCGGTATCATTGCAGTCAACTTTCCCATCTAAATCATTGTTTATCATCGAAATATTCAGGTTCAAACTAAAGAAGGAATAAAGCCAGTTTATTAATCACTGTTTTACATTGTTGACCAGCACTTTACATCTAAATACTTGAAAGACAACTAATAATAAAGACGCGGCGAAGGGTGGAATGCAGCCTGACAGCCGGCTGAGCTCTTTTACATCACTCCAGGTACACATGGTCCCACACAAAGGCCCGTAGCTCGTGAAGGAGCAGTGCTACGTCACAGAAACGCGAGGCGATTCTTTTCAGAAAACATCAACCTATTTGAATATAACAATGGCTACATACGTAATCTAAAGTTCCGATCTCCTTTAACGTCTTGAAATAAGCCTACGCCTACAAGTTGAGCCTATACTATACAAATCATATAACTTCTACATTGAAATTATTCAAGTTAACATTACGTACACCAAGCGAAGCGAATTGAGCTTTTGCCACGAAAGTTCAATCGAATTCAACTTTTGATCAGATTTTACAGTTAGTTGATAGGCACCTGTGCTGAACAAACTCCTACTGACAAAAATATTTTCCTGATTGGTTGGTTGAAGTAAATTTTGCTAATTTCATAAATTGCGTGTTTGTAGGCAGCCATCTAAATTTGCGTACTTTACTTTACAAATGTGAAGTGGACGTAAATGCGGTTTAAATCTGAAAAGTTGCCTAGTAGTGATTATCTACGGCAATACCTTGTTAGGCCCTACATATTATGTTGGTTTATGTCCGGTATTTCAATGTCCAGTTAAAATCTACTTTTCAATTAAATTGTATTCACAATGACAACGACCAATAAAAATACACTAAACTAGGCTTACCTGACAGTTAAATTTACTTAACACTTTAACTGGACATTGAAATACCGGCCCTTAGGAATGTAAACGCAAATCCAAGTTAGATAAGTATGAAGGAGCGACCGCATAGCTTCCAGAGGAACCGAGCTCTCGGAGATAAGGGAAACTTGTCGCAAACTAGTGCGATTCAGTCTGCACTAAAGGTAGAGCCTTGCACACATACTTGATGGGTTCCGGCCGCAACCTCTGCTAAACCACCTCGTGCTTGTGTTTTCAAGCTATTATATATTCAAGTTTGAAAAAACAGTACCATACTTTTGTAACTTTATTGCGTCCCGTTTGATTTGTAATGAGTAGATATGTGCACGTTTACATAATTTCCCAAGCTTTTTTAATGTGTACTCCGACGTATTGACATGTTGTCGGTGGCGCGTATCCAGTGTTGGGGCGAGAACTTTTAAAACGAACGCGTTCCCGAGAACGCGTTCTTTTTTTGTGAACTTTCCAACGAACTTACTCTTTTTTCAAATGAGTGAACTTGAACTTTCAAAAGTTCTTTTTGAGAACGAACTTTTCAATTTTAGAAAGTTCTTTTGAAAGTTCATTCTGTTCGATGATTGAGCATCTGTCAACGCGCCGTCGAGGAACACGCGAATCGTTTTCGGTTCTCCTTCAGCTGATTTTAAAAAGCTACCGGCCACCATTCATGGAGTAGAATTACATTCAAGTCTGGCCGTTCGAACTCTACCCACCACAAGATGTTAGATCACTCGGTCGAGATAAGTGGGTCTGCAAGTGCAAGTGCCCAAATACCAGAAGTAATGCGACACGATAATTGGGCGGGAGGAAACGACTCTACGTGGAACTCCATTCACTAATCAAAACGCAAGATTGAAACATTTCTAGAGCCAGTGTAAATTCTCAAGAGGAACAGATTTCTCGGTTGACTAATGGATTTGTTGTTATAGGGTGTTTGTGTCACAATTCTACTACCGTTTCACTTTATCCTAAAATATGGTGTTACTGCAGGGCGATTCTCTAAGGTCCATGGTAAATTGAACGCCCGTTTTCGACGTTACGAGCCTTACCGCATTGAGTTAGCGATTCTCTACCGTGTTTTATCGACAAAGATCGTTACCACCTACGTTAAAAGAAGCGCGCTCCAAAACCTTGCCTTTAGACGTGCGATAAGAAAACATGGCGGACTTTTCAAGCCGTCTCATGTTCACTTCAGCATTTGAACTAATTGATTATAGAAATTTGTTGTGTGTATCGATACAAATATACGATATTTATATTTAAAAATATGTTTGTGAGTAAGGAAATATAATTTGTAGTTATGTAACAAAAGTCTAGAAGTAATTTTGTATCATAACCCTACTTTCCTAGTTTGGCCGTGCCGTCACGGCACGTAGGGTAGGCCTAGAACCCTAGGCCTACTTCTAAGTTCAAACACTAGGTTCGTTTGATTTGCTACAACTTTTATACTCTTTGCACTCACTCCATGTTATTTCATGGGATACATGGCATAAAGTACAAAAGGTGCCGGTAAATCAAACGAACCCTAATGCTGCAATAAGTGAAAAAAGTGCAGAAGGTGTCCGGAAATCAAACGCACCCAATGGCAAACGTTCCATTTATTCACGCGTTGTCATTGGTTAACTTTCTATAGTGTACACAGCCATCTCGAAAACATCCACAAACTAATATATAACAGGCGCTGCTCTGCTGCAACGGCTACGTCCTTTCGATACGGTTATCGAACCATCGAACGTTATGAAATGGTAGTTGGGAATCGCGCGGTAGCTTATCGTGTGGTAAGTTTAGTACAAGTGTCGTTAAGGTTAACTTTGCCGCGCATCTTAGAGAATCGCCCTGCAGATCGCATTGATGGTGCACTGGAGCAGCGCACCATCGTTGGAACCCCTAGCAATGTTTTCAACTCGAGTCTATTGAAGCAAAATTCGAGAAAAAATATGTCTGGAAATACTAACATTCTTCGACCAACAAAGGGGACAAATTAGCAGCTTAGCAATGAATGTTATCTTCCGAGTGGGTACCGTCTGATTGTCTGAACGGCCAGACTTCACTTCGTTTATTTCCGGTAGACTCCGCCGGTCATCGGTCAGCCTCAAACCCTCACCCCGCGGGAGGTTGGAATATTATCTTGACATTCTGTACTTCACTTCAGTTCCCTACATCAGACACCTAATGCCAGCATTCAATCATGTTTTTCTTCCTATTTAAGCCATACAAGGCAATCGATTATTCGCATGACTGTTAATACAATGTGGTGACACTTTTTCACAAAAGAACTTTTAAAAGAACTTAGTTCATATTTTAGACGAACTTGAACTTTTCAAAATTTTAGGTTTTGAAAAGAACTTGAACTTTATTAAAGTTCATTATTTGAGCTGTGAACTGAACTTTTAGAAAGTTCATTTAAAAAAAGAACTGCCCCAACACTGCCGGCGTATCAATAGTTTATCCAACTCTATTTCCTAGAGCTTGATTGTGGGCTACTTTGTGTAGGGCCAAGACGTTCCAATCATCCGTGATGAGTTTTCACAGAAAGATCGTGGGTGCTTAGTCGTCTTCTAGCTTTCACTCTGGCGTTTGGCAGGCTTCAATTCACATAGACCTTGCTTGACCTCATTGTGCTCGCTTCCACATCCATCGGACGACAGCTGTGTAGTCCTGCACTGACACTGACACTGTGGCTTGGGCCAGGCGGTTAGAGAGATTGACCTTGCTTGACCTCATTGTGCTCGCTTCCACATCCATCGGACGACAGCTGTGTAGTCCTGCACTGACACTGTGGCTTGGCGCCAGGCGGTTAGAGAGATAGACCTTGCTTGACCTCATTGTGCTCGCTTCCACATCCATCGGACGACAGCTGTGTAGTCCTGCACTGACACTGTGGCTTGGCGCCAGGCGGTTAGAGAGATAGACCTTGCTTGACCTCATTGTGCTCGCTTCCACATCCATCGGACGACAGCTGTGTAGTCCTGCACTGACACTGTGGCTTGGCGCCAGGCGGTTAGAGAGATAGACCTTGCTTGACCTCATTGTGCTCGCTTCCACATCCATCGGACGACAGCTGTGTAGTCCTGCACTGACACTGACACTGCGGCTTGGCGCCAGGCGGTTAGAGAGAGGGCTGTCTAACTGGGCAGAGATTTGTATTAATAATTTGGTGTTTAAAACGACGACGTGGCGGAAATTGGAGGGAAGAACAAGAAAGAATATGCATCTTTTATTTCCCCGTCTGGGCCCGGGGTAGAATTTGGCCCAGGGTGACTCTGCCAGTCGTAAGAGGCGACAAAAGGAGGTTGTCCCCGTTCCCTTATCTCTTAACCCCATTGATGGGGACACTTAAGAGAAACGGGACAGAGGGGGACAAGAGGGGAAGTGAGGTAGGAAAAGGGGGACCAGGAAGACAGGGAAGTAAGGGAGAAGAGGCAAGTGGGAAGTAAGGTAGGAAAGGGGAAAGGAAGTTAGGGAGGAAAGGAAAATGGGAAGTGAGGGAGGAGAGGGGACTAGGAAGACAGGGCGGGAGAAGACGGGGAAGTAAGGGAGGAGAGGAAACTGGCAAGTAAGGTAGGAAAGGGGACTGGGAATACATGTCGGGAGGAGACGGGACTGGGAAGTATGGATGAGTGGAATCTGGGAAGTAGGGAGGAGAAAAGACTGGAAATTAGGGAGTAGAGGGGATAAGGAAGACAGGAAGGGGAAGTAATGGAGGAAAGGAAACCGGGAAGTAGGAAGGAGAGGAGACGGGGAAGTAAGGGAGGAGAGGAAACAAGGAAGTAGGGAGGAGAAGACACTGGGAAGTAAGGAAAGAGAGGAAAGTGGGAAGTTAAGGAGGAGTGGAAACGGGGAATACAGGTCGGGTGGAGACGGGAGTGGGAAGTAGGGAAGAGTGGAATCTGGGAAGTAGGGAGGAGAGGACACTGGGAAGAAGAAAAGAGGAGTGATGGAAGTAAAAGAGGAGAGGATAGTGGGAAGTTAGGGAGGAGAGGACACGGGAAAGTAGGGAGGAGAGGGGACTAGGGAGACAAAACGGGACAAGTCAGGCAAGTGAGGGAAGAGAGAAGACGGGGAAGTATGGAGGAGAGGAAACTGGGAAGTAAAGGAGGAGAGGAAACTGGGAAGTTAGGAGGAGAGGAAAAAGGGAAGTTGGGGAGGGACTTAGGGAGACAGAGCGGGACGAGACGAGAAAGTAAGGAGGAGAGGACACTGGGAAGAAGGGAGGAGAGGAGACGGAGAAGAAAGGGATGAGGGAACGGGGATGTAGGGAGGAGAGGGGACAAGGGAGACAGGGCGAGACGAGACGGGGAAGTTAGGGAGGAGAGGAAACTGGGAAGTAGGGAGAAGAGGGGACAAGGGAGACAGGGCGAGACGAGACGGGGAAGTTAGGGAGGAGATGAAACGGGGAAGTTGGGGGAAGAGGAAACTGGGAATTAAGGGATGAGAAGAAACTGGCAAGTGAGGGAGGAGAGGGGACTAGGGGGACAGAGCGGGTGAGACGGGAAGTTAGGGAGGAGAGGACACTGGGAAGAAGAAAGGAGAGGAAACTGGGAAATAAGGGAGGAGAGGAAACTGGGAATAAAGGGATGAGAGGAAACTTGCAAGTGAGGGAGGAGAGGACACTGGGAAGAAGGGAGGAGAGGAGACGGGGTAAGTAAGGGAGGAGAGGAGACGGGGAAGTAGGGAGGAGAGGACACTGGGAAAAAGGGAGGGTAGGAAACTGGGAAGTAAGGGGGGAGAGGAGCCGGGGTAAGTAAGGGAGGAGAGGACACTGGGAAGAAGGGAGGAGAGGAAACGGGGTAAGTGAGGAAGGAGAGGACACTGAAAAGAAGGGAGAAGAGGAAACTGGGAATAAGGGAGGAGAGGAAAGGGGGAAGTAGGGAGGAGAGAGGACTAGGGAGACAGGGCGGGACGAGACGGGGAAGTTAGGGAGGAGAGGACACTGGGAAGTTAGGTAGGAAAGGGGACTGGGAATACAGGTCGGGAGGAGACGGGACTGAAAAGTAGGGAGGAGAGGAGACTGGAAATTAGGGAGTAAAGGGGATTAAGAAGACAGGATGGGAGGATACGGGGAAGTTAGGGAGGAGAGGAAACTGGGAAATAAGGGAGGAGATAAAAATGGGAAGGGAGGAGAGGAAACTGGAAATTGAGGTAGGAAAGAGGTGACTAGCAAGACAGGGAGGGAGGAGATCGGGAAGTATGGGAGGAGAGGAAACTGGGAAGCTAGGTAGGAAAGGGGACTGGGAATACAGGTCGGGAGGAGACGGGACTGGGAAGTAGGGAGGTGGGGTAACGGGGAAGTAAGAGAGGAGGAAAGTGGGAAGTTAGGGATGAGAGGAGACTGGGAAGAAGGGAGGTGGGGTACGGGGAAGTAAGGGAGGAGAGGTTACTGGGAAGGGAGGAGAGGAAACTGGGATGACATGGCGAGAGCCAGGAGGGGCGGTTATTTAGGAGATGGGTCAGGGAAGTTAGGGAGAAGAATGTGGAAGTTAGGGACTTGAGGGGACTGGGAAGTTAGGACGAGCGTGGGCAAGAGGAGATTAAACGGGGAAATTAAGGACGAGAATTAACTGGGAAGGTGAGGAATCTGGGAAGTTAGGTAGAAGAGGAGCCTAGTTAGATGGGGGGGAGGCTCGGAAGATAAAGACGGTAGGAGGAGACTGGGAAGACAAGGGCGGGGAGAGAGGGGACTCGGAAGATGGGAAGGAGAGTATACTGGGAAGAGGGAGGGGGGTGGAGACTGGGAGGTTATTGAGGAGAAGGGACTGAGAAGTTAGGGAGGAGAGAAAACTGGAAAGTTGCTAAGGAGAGGGGACTGGGATTTAAGGGAGGAGAGAAGATAGGGAAGACGGGGGTGGGAGTGGAGGAGACTGGGACGTTAGGGAAGAAAGAAGACTAGAAAGTTATGGTGAAGAGAAGACGGAGGAAGTTAAGGTGGAGAGGAGAGTAGACTGGGAAGTTAGGTAGGAAAGGAGACATGGAAGATGGGGTTTGGAAGAGACAAGGGAAGTTAGGGCGGTGAATTGGGACTAGGAAGTTACGGTGGAGACGGGGGTGGGAGGAGGCTGGGAAGACAAGGGCGGGTGGAGAGGGGACTGGGAAGTTAGGTAGGAAAGGAGACATGGAAGATGGGGTTTGGAGGAGACAAGGGAAGTTAGGGCGGTGAATTGGGACTAGGAAGTTTTGGAGGAGACGGGGGTGGGAGGAGACTGGGAAGACAAGGGCGGGTGGAGAGGGGAGGAGAGGAGACAGTGAAGTATGGACGGAAATAAGACTAGGAAGGCGGGGCTGAGAAGAGACGGGGAAGTTAGGAAAGAGAGGGGACTTGGAAGATGGGGGCAGTAGGAGCCAGGAAATTTAGGGAGGAGAAGGGACTGGGAAAATGGAGTGGGAGAAGACTTGGAAAATGTGTCGGGAGTAGATTGGGAATATGGGGCCGGAGGAAACTAGGAAATTGAGAAGAGGGGACAGGGAAGATGGGGAGAAGAGCCTTGCAACGTACAAAGGAGAGGAGACAGGGAAGTTGAGGAAGGGAAGAGACTGGGAAGATGGGGGTAAATAAAGACAGAGAATTTAGGGAAGTGAAGTGAGGAGACAGGGAAATATTGACGGGGATGAGCAATGGAAGTTAGGGAGTAGAGAGGATTGGGAAGATGGGGGCGGGAGGAAACTAGGAAATTGAGAAGAGGGGACAGGGAAGATGGGGAGAAGAGCCTTGTAACTTACAAAGGAGAGGAGACAGGGAAGTTTAGGAAGGGAAGAGACTGGGAAGATAGGGGAAAATAAAGACAGAGAATTTAGGGAAGTGAAGAGACAGGGAAATTTTGACGGGGATGAGCATTGGAAGTTAGGGAAGAGAGAGGACTGGGAAGATGGGAAGATTGGGGATGGAAGAACGGGGACGGGGAAGATAAGGGCAGGTGGATACTAGGAAATTAGAGAGGAGGGGAGACTTGAGAATATAGGGATGAAAGGAGACTGGGAAGAGGGTTGGAGGGAGAATAGATAGAGAGGGATTAGGAAGATTGGAAATGTTTAGTGATTGGGAGGACAGTTGGCAAATAGGTTTGGGACAGTAGACAGGCAGGGATGATACAGTTTGCAGCGATGGACAAGACAGTGGGCAGAGACGTGTAGAAGAGTGAAAAACAGAAGAATGTGGAAGAGAGCATTGGAGGAGTTAGAAAATTGTTATAGCGAAGCCTACCTAGCCAGAGACAAGAAACGGAGCGTGGATAATAATGATCTCGTAACTAATAAAATGTCATTTTGATAATAATCTCGTCTGAATATCAAGCTTTTTACCACGCTCGGTCAAAATCGTAGGCTGGTACCCCCTTGATTAACAGTTGTCGGAACTGTTAAATTATTTTCTGTTATTATTTGTACTTGCTACTACAGTAGTGAATTAATTATGTTTGCTACTATAACACTTGATACGACATCATGTCTATTGACTCATTTATTATGCCATATTTGTATACCGGTACTTAATACCATTGATTAGCTGTGATGGTGGTATGCAACTGTAACTACTGTATATACTTTCTAAAATAGTTTGCTTATTACTATTAAGTCGTATTCATAATAGTGATGAACTTAAAACGAGTTTTTAGTCTAATTCAAAACTTAGTTTCTGCAAAAAATTAATTAATTTGTATTGAATTAATTTGTGTGAATATTGTATTGGCTTCGATAGTCCTATCATGTTTTTCATTCTTGAGACTTCCAGATGGTTTTAACTTAGTTTATGGTTTACAAGTGGAGCAAGATTATAAGACTGTCTCATTACAGCAGAGTATGAGGGTGGCTTGAAGTCTTGTGGCAACATAAGGGATGTGAGAGCAGATTGAGATTGACGCTGGAGTGTTCTACTGTACCACACCTTTTTAATGCTAGAGACGAGACCTATGTGGTTCTGTACATTGTGCTGTGCAATCACAACTCCTGACTTCTCCTACTTGCATGGCCAGTTTTTTAGTGTTAATTTAAAGGTATAGAAATGAAGGACGTTACCAGGTTTTGGAAGTATCTTTTGTGGTCAGCATACCACCACTCGTTTATGGACGGAATATTATATGAGTCAAATGTCATGTGATATGGATAGTTGCAATAAGAGTGCACACGCAGTAGGTTTCTGGTGGGTGGTATAAACGTGGTAAAGAAGCAACGGCCTTCCCAGTCATAGACTGAAATGTATACGTAGTACGTTCTGATTGTGTAATGATGTGTGAACTGCCAAATGGTCGTGCATGCAAACCGTCGGCAAATAATCCAGGTTTGCCGGGGGCTCTGTATCCATACAGTGAGAAAGTGCGGGTCCAACTGTCCCCGAGAATATTCCTTCTCCGCGTGAGAGTAGCTCTGTCTTTGTTCTTGAACAGCGTATAATGTTCTCGGGTTACGGAGCAAAGTCTCGTTATCGTGGTGACGAGCGAACCACGCAGTGCGAGCTTCTCTACTTGAAGAAGTTTGTCAATGATTCTGTTTACAAAATGTTCATTTAAACGTATACTTTCTTGGATAAACTGAGCCATGCGAATGCAACGAACTAGCAACCAAAATGAAGTATATATCGACAGTTTGTTTCATTCACAAGGTTCTTCTGTTCATGCAGATCTTAGCCTTCTGATTGGTCGAAAACCTATTCGCTCGCGTACATGAAAACAAGACTTATGTTAAAACTTGTTGTAGGCTTTCGCGGCCCGAGTCAATATTAATAATTCTTGGCTGTCGGGTGTCGCCGCGTCTGTCGTTTATTAAAACCTTAATAAACGACAGACGCGGCGACATCCGACAGCCAAGAATTATTAAGACTTAAGTTAAATATTAGACCTCGACAAGATTTTTACGCTTACCGGATATTGTAACTTTTATGTAATCAAGGTTTGATTAATGTATAGTATACCACACTACAATACGAGGTTTCACAAAGACTTCCTTAAGGCGGCACAAGCCACATTCGGTTGCTTATCACATTCTTCCTGAATGCAGAAAGCTCATTTTGTGTAATGCCAAGTAGTCAAAAGGTGCGTGCAGCATTAAGGTTGTTCTTTCTGACACCTCACAAAGTGACAATATTGGAGTAGGTAAACACAAAGAATGACTCAAATAGATTTATTTCAGTTTATTCATTGATTTTATTCGAAACAAAAACTTGTAATTCACATGAAATTAAAGCTTCAAACACATTTGGCGTTTGACTGCACAACTGTAAACATATTATTGTACTACACAAATCAAAGCAGAAATATTGATGCAAGTTTTTAAATGATATCCTCTTTTGTTGAAATCCATCACCATTTTGCAAATAAATTATGTGTTTTACGCCTCCCCGACGAGGGAAAGCGTCTCGATGCGTTGTATCGAGGGCCTTCGCTTCAAGTAAGAGGAGCGATCGCTGCACTTCTTGAACTGTGCGGGTTCACTCACGAGGCTCTCTGGTATCTTACACTCGATGAGCTTGGAGCCGCTTTCAGCGTTGTTGTTGTTCATAGAGAACCTGTTGAGACACAGCTTGTCCACTCAACAGGGCAGTGCAAGCATAGGGCAGTGCAAGCATTGGGCAGTGCAAGCATAAGGCAGTGCAAGCATTGGGCAGTGCAAGCATTGGGCAGTGCAAGCATAGGGCAGTGCAAGCATTGGGCAGTGCAAGCATTGGGCAGTGCAATCATTGGGCAGTGCAAGCATTGGGCAGTGCAAGCACAGGGCAGTGCAAGCATGGTCAGTGCAATCATTGGGCAGTGCAAGCACAGGGCAGTGCAAGCATTGGGCAGTGCAAGCATTGGGCAGTGCAAGCACAGGGCAGTGCAAGCATGGTCAGTGCAATCATTGGGCAGTGCAAGCATTGGGCAGTACAAGCATTGGGCAGTGCAAGCATTGGGCAGTGCAAGCATAGGGCAGTGCAAGCATTGGGCAGTACAAGCATTGGGCAGTGCAAGCACAGGGCAGTGCAAGCATGGTCAGTGCAATCATTGGGCAGTGCAAGCATTGGGCAGTGCAAGCATTGGGCAGTGCAAGCATTGGGCAGAGCAAGCATTAAACAGTGCAAGCATTGGGCAGTGCAAGCAAAGGGCAGTACAAGCATTGGACAGTGCAAGCATAGGGCAGTGCAAGCATGGTCAGTGCCATCATTGGGCAGTGCAAGCATTGGGCAGTACAAGCATTGGGCAGTGCAAGCATTGGGCAGTTCAAGCATAGGGCAGTGCAAGCATTGGGCAGTGCAAGCATTGGGCAGTAAAAGCATTGGGCAGTGCAAGCACAGGGCAGTGCAAGCATGGTCAGTGCAATCATTGGGCAGTACGAGCATAAGGCAGTGCAAGCATTGGGCAGTGCAAGCATTGGGCAGTGCAAGCACAGGGCAGTGCAAGCATTGGGAAGTGCAAGCATTGGGCAGTGCAAGCACAGGTCAGTGCAAGCATAGGGCAGTGCAAGCACAGGGCAGTGCAAGCATGGTCAGTGCAATCATTGGGCAGTGCAAGCATTGGGCAGTACAAGCATTGGGCAGTGCAAGCATTGGGCAGTGCAAGCATAGGGCAGTGCAAGCATTGGGCAGTACAAGCATTGGGCAGTGCAAGCACAGGGCAGTGAAAGCATGGTCAGTGCAATCATTGGGCAGTGCAAGCATTGGGCAGTGCAAGCAAAGGGCAGTACAAGCATTGGGCAGTGCAAGCATAGGGCAGTGCAAGCATGGTCAGTGCAATCATTGAGCAGTGCAAGCATTGGGCAGTACAAGCATTGGGCAGTGCAAGCATTGGGCAGTTCAAGCATAGGGCAGTGCAAGCATTGGGCAGTGCAAGCATTGGGCAGTAAAAGCATTGGGCAGTGTAAGCACAGGGCAGTGCAAGCATGGTCAGTGCAATCATTGGGCAGTACAGGCATAGGGCAGTGCAAGCACAGGGCAGTGCAAGCATGGTCAGTGCAATCATTGGGCAGTGCAAGCATTGGGCAGTACAAGCATTGGGCAGTGCAAGCATTGGGCAGTGCAAGCATAGGGCAGTGCAAGCATTGGGCAGTACAAGCATTGGGCAGTGCAAGCACAGGGCAGTGAAAGCATGGTCAGTGCAATCATTGGGCAGTGCAAGCATTGGGCAGTGCAAGCAAAGGGCAGTACAAGCATTGGGCAGTGCAAGCATAGGGCAGTGCAAGCATGGTCAGTGCAATCATTGAGCAGTGCAAGCATTGGGCAGTACAAGCATTGGGCAGTGCAAGCATTGGGCAGTTCAAGCATAGGGCAGTGCAAGCATTGGGCAGTGCAAGCATTGGGCAGTAAAAGCATTGGGCAGTGTAAGCACAGGGCAGTGCAAGCATGGTCAGTGCAATCATTGGGCAGTACAAGCATAAGGCAGTGCAAGCATTGGGCAGTGCAAGCACAGGGCAGTGCAAGCACAGGGCAGTGCAAGCATTGGGCAGTGCAAGCATTGGGCAGTGCAAGCACAGGTCAGTGCAAGCATAGGGCAGTGCAAGCACAGGGCAGTGCAAGCATGGTCAGTGCAATCATTGGGCAGTGCAAGCATAGGGCAGTGCAAGCATAGGGCAGTGCAAGCATTGGGCAGTGCAAGCATTGGGCAGTGCAATCATAGGGCAGTGCAAGCATAGGGCCGTGCAAGCATTGGGCAGTGCAAGCATTGGGCAGTGCAAGCATTGGGCAGTGCAAGCATAGGGCAGTGCAAGCATTGGGCAGTACAAGCATTGGGCAGTGCAAGCATTGGGCAGTGCAAGCATTGGGCAGTGCAAGCATAGGGCAGTGCAAGCATTGGGCAGTGCAAGCATAGGGCAGTGCAAGCATTGGGCAGTGCAAGCATTGGGCAGTGCAAGCATTGGGCAGTGCAAGCATAGGGCAGTGCAAGCATTGGGCAGTGCAAGCATTGGGCAGTGCAAGCTGTTACGAGCTTAAGACCTTCAAGATAAACAAGTGTAATTAACCTTGGTTCATGTGTCATTGTTATTTCTCTTTGCTTAGCGATGGGGGTGTTTTATTCCTCTCTGTGTTTTGTATCCAGTTTGGCTGTACCGTGTAGTTGTGTGGAGACAATAAAATATCTCCAAGAGTTTATAAATCTTTTTACTTTAGTTCTACTTTGAACAATTTGGCGACCGTGACAGGACCTAAGTAAAGATGGATAAATTAAACCGTTTAAGAGCTCCAGTACGTGCAGCAGTAACTCGTGTATCCAAATCCATCGAGGGGGAACTTGGGAGTGGACGAGACCGACATGTGTTGAGTAAGTTCATGTGTATTTTAAATGATAAAATACAAACTCTGCAAGAAATGGATACGAAGATTTTAGATCTTCTGAATAGTGACGCGTCAAGTGACGCGTTTAATGACGAGTATATGGAAATTGAAAAGCGGAGGGAATAATTTTTAGTGTTAAAATATGAAGTAGACCAGTGTTTGTCATCTGTGGGTCAACAGACGGGTCAAGGTCAATCCGGAGCAGTCGTTCTCGACAGTGGCGTACGACAATGTAAACTACCAGCAATCCAGATCAAGAAATTTAATGGCGAATGAAAAGAATGGCTAGGTTTTTGGGGCCAATTTAAAAGAATTCATGAAGATGATAGCATGCCAGCGGAAGATAAGTTTTATTATTAACTTGATGCAATGGCAGATAATTCTAGGCCAAGGAATTTGATTAGTAGTTTCGCACAAACGGTGGAAAATTACCCCAAAGCCGTCGACGCCTTAATATCTCGATTTGGTCGTGACGAGGTAATCATTGAGTGTTATGTTCGCGAGCTACTACGATTAGTAATGAAGGTCAATATTAAAACAGATTTGACGTATTTGTACGACCAACTCGAGGCTCATTTGAGAGCACTTGAATCATTAAATGTGACGCGTGACAAGTATGCCGCTATACTGTATCCATTGGTGGAATCATGCTTACCAGAAGATATATTGCGGACATGGGTAAGAAGCAAGGTGACGTCAACTTCATATTCAGCTACAAATCAGGAGGAAGATACGCTCAAGGAGTTGATGCGTTTTTTGAAAACCGAAGTGGAGGGCGAGGAACGCGTTAAATTGGCAACGGCCAGTTTCTCGAAGAAACAAATTCAAGAAAAACCCAAATCTCCTGATGTGCCCACGGCTTCGGGTTTATTGAACAACACAACATGTGAGTACAACAAAAAATTAAAATGTGTCTTCTGTGACAAGTGTCACCATTTTAATGAATGTATTATGGTTAGTTCTATGGGTTTGGAAGACAGGAAGAAGAGGGTACTAAAATCCAAGGCTTGTTTTAATTGTTTAAAACGCGGGCATATCTCAAAGAATTGTAAAGTTACAAAAGTATGTACGATTTGAAAAAACAAGCATCATAGTTTGATGTGTCCGAGCCATGGTACCGATACTTACAGTCAACCTAATGGTGGGAGTAACCATATGATTTCGACATTAAATAATGTTTCAACCTCAGACGATGTAGTGTTGCAGACTCTGGTGGTTCGAATTCATCAGAATGGTAAATCAAGATTGGTTCAAGCACTTCTAGACACTGGATCTCAAAAATCGTACATTCTTTCAGAGGTTGCCCAAACAATGTGTCTTAAAGTTGAGGGGAAGGTTAGCCTCCAACACAGTTTGTTTGGGGGTACTCAGACTAACGTTCAGCACCATAATGTTCACGAAATTGAGCTGCTGAGTGGTGACAACAATGGTATTCTTGTTGAAAGAAAAATCAAAGTTTTGAGTCACCCGTCCATTTGTGGTAAGGTTTCAGCTATTCGAAACGGACCGTGGATGGCAGAACTGAAAGAAAAGAACATTCAGTTGTCCGATACTAGTCCAGCAAGTAAGATTGAGTTGTTGTTGGGGGCAGATGTACTTGGATTGTTGTTGACTGGAGAGCGTCATGTTTTGTCTTCTGGATTGGTGGCAATTGGGACCTACATTGGTTGGACGTTAATGGGTCTAATTACTCGAAATAGAAGAAGAAGAAGAAGACATAGAAATAGAAGAAGAATTAGTGATTTCAAGGTGGTTGAACCCAAATAATGCACCGAGGGCTAGTTGGTCGTTGCATGTGTTTAGTGAATGCTTTGTGTTGGATTCAGTCTTGAAGACCACTGGAGTGTTTATGTTTGGAATCGTGTCACTGAAATAAGAAGACTGACAACAAGTTGTCAATGGAAACATATATCTGGAATAAACAATCCTGTAGATCTGCCTTCACGAGGTTGTTCTGCACGGAAGTTGGTTTCCTCCAGATGGTGGGAGGGTCCAGAATGATTGTACGAGCCTACACATTTATTTATTTTTTTTATTCTCAGTGGGACTCGACTGTGGACGAAGATGTTCGAAGCCATAAGTTGGGAAGAGGTTCAAGCATCAATGGTCGTACAAAAAAAAAAAAAAAATGGAAGTTCAACCCCCCTACAGCAGCATGGTGGGGTGGCTGGTGGGAGCGTCTAGTTCGTAGGGTAAAAGAACTTTTACGACGAGTGTTGGGTCGAGCCTCGTTAGATTATGAAGAAATGATCACTATTTTGTGTGATTGCGAGGCAGTAATCAATGCACGACCTTTGACGTACATAACAGAAGATGGGCGAGATACGAGACCGTTAACAACTGCTATGTTCATTCAAAAGCAAGAAGATTCGATATTCCCCGAGATTGATCAATTGGATCGGAGAAGTTTTGAAAGGCGGGTTCACTTTTGTCAACGACTCCAGGATAATCTTCGAGAACGTTTTCGTCGAGAATATCTGGGGTTTTTAAGACAGAAGGCACCAAGGCAATCGAACGGACGTTCAAGTGCAGTTGCAGTCAATGACAATGTTCTAATTGGAGACAATTTGACTAAACGTATGGATTGGCATTTAGCTCGGGTAGTAGAGGTGTTTGAAGGTCAAGATGGACACTGTAGAGTGGCCCGTCTTAAGACAGCGACAGGTGAACTCATTCGGCCAATTCAAAACTTATATGTATTGGAAATAGGTGAATAAAATGTAAAGTTAAATTATTTATGTCAATGGACATAAAGGTGGGAGGATGTTACGAGCGGAAGACCTTCAAGATAAACAAGTGTAATTAACCTTGGTTCATGTGTCATTGCTATTTCTCTTTGCTTAGCGATGGGGGTGTTTTATTCCTCTCTGTGTTTTGTATCCAGTTTGGCTGTACCGTGTAGTTGTGTGGAGACAATAAAATATCTCCAAGAGTTTTTAAATCTTTTTACTTTAGTTCTACTTTGAACACAAGCATAGGGCAGTGCAAGCATAGGGCAGTGCAAGCATTGGGCAGTGCAAGCATGGTCAGTGCAAGCATTGGGCAGTGCAAGCAATGGGCAGTGCAAGCATAGGGCAGTGCAAGCATTGGGCAGTGCAAGCATTGGGCAGTGCAAGCATTGGGCAGTGCAAGCATTGGGCAGTGCAAGCATTGGGCAGTGCAAGCATTGGGCAGTGCAAGCATTGAACAGTGCAAGCATAAGGCAGTGCAAGCATTGGGCAGTGCAAGCACAGGGCAGTGCAAGCATAGGGCAGTGCAAGCATAGGGCAGTGCAAGCATTGGGCAGTGCAAGCATAGGGCAGTGCAAGCATTGGGCAGTACAAGCATTGGGCAGTTCAAGCACAGGGCAGTGCAAGCATTGGGCAGTGCAAGCATTGGGTAGTGCAAGCATAGGGCAGTGCCAGCATTGGGCAGTGCAAGCATAGGGCAGTGCAAGCATTGGGCAGTACAAGCATTGGGCAGTGCAAGCATTGGGCAGTGCAAGCATTGGGCAGTGCAGGCATAGGGCAGCGCAAGCAGTTTTTATAATTTTTCAAAAAGTCCATTTTCAGAATATTAAATTATTCATATGATGATTTGGTTGGCAGTGAAAAATACACGTTCGAAAAATGGGGCAGCGTCAAATCATGCCATTGGCAATCATACCGTACTGTACTAAGATTATAAAGTACATCCACTCTTGCTAATTTCCTCACTTAACCCTTATGCTGCGTAGAGTGACTTTAGTTGAAGTAGGAAAATAACCATTAAGAGGAAGGACTACTAGCCAATATTTAAACCCGCGAAATTAACGTATTTTCGTCATATCTCAATAACGCCACACAATATCAAAACAGTGACACCTACGCATAATTTGGATTCGTGAGAGCTCAATACCGTATGAAAAAGATTTATTAGTTTGCAGTTATTATAATTATTATTTTTAATTGAACTAATTTACAAGTTAATTAGAAATAACAACTATAATAACTACAATCTACGAAATCTTTTTCATTTGGTATTGAGCTCTCACGAATCCAAAATATGCGTAGGTGTCACTGTTTCGATATTGTGTGGCGTTATTGCGATATGACGAAAATACGTTAATTTAGCGGGTTTTAATATTAGCTAGTAGTCCTTCCTCTTAAATGAAAATAGAACACAAATTTCAGATCTCAAAGAAGATTATTTCATTTAAAGGGTGTTGTTGAGCAATATTCCATACAGGAGTTTTTAATGATGCAACAAAAAGGTAAGGATCATATTTCAACTAGCATGTTCAGTTATTGTTTTATGCATCAATTAATATCTCTTAGAAAGTATACATTATTTTATATCAGAAATATTTGGTATTGCAATGAATACTTTCTGCTTATAACAAAATTAATAAAACATTTGGTTTTCAGACATCTAGCCTATCTTATACCTTTAGTTCATCTAATCTACTATTTACAATATTTCTACAACTTCTTTCCTGAGGCTCTAGTTATCTCGTCGCTTCGCAAAACAGTAGTACTGTACGACCTCTTTGTGTCAAACAGAACACACAATTCTCAGAACTAAATATTACATGTACGTGTACACATGTAACACCCTGGGTGTGTGCACGTACCTGCTGCTGGCTTTATTACAGAAGGACATGTCTAACTCTAGGTCTGGCAAGAAGTTCTGCCCGTCTTCTTTCTCTATATCGCACATGTAACACCCTGGGTGTTTGCACGTACCTGCTGCTGGCTTTATTACAGAAGGACATGTCTAACTCTAGGTCTGGCAAGAAGTTCTGCCCGTCTTCTTTCTCTATATCGCACATGTAACACCCTGGGTGTTTGCACGTACCTGCTGATGGCTTTATTACAGAAGGACATGTCAAACTCTAGGTCTGGCAAGAAGTTCTGTCCGTCTTCTTCCTCTATATCGCACATGTAACACCCTGGGTGTGTGCACGTACCTGCTGCTGGCTTTATTACAGAAGGACATGTCAAACTCTAGGTCTGGCAAGAAGTTCTGCCCGTCTTCTTCCTCTATATTGCACATGTAACACCCTGGGTGTGTGCACGTACCTGCTGCTGGCTTTATTACAGAAGGACATGTCAAACTATAGGTCTGGCAAGAAGTTCTGCCCGTCTTCTTTCTCTATATCGCACATGTAACACCCTGGGTGTGTGCACGTACCTGCTGCCGGCTTTATTACAGAAGGACATGTCAATTTCTAGGTCTGGCAAGAAGTTCTGCCCGTCTTCTTCCTCTATATCGCACATGTAACACCCTGGGTGTGTGCACGTACCTGCTGCTGGCTTTAATACAGAAGGACATGTCAAACTCTAGGTCTGGCAAGAAGTTCTGCCCGTCTTCTTTCTCTATATCGCACATGTAACACCCTGGGTGTGTGCACGTACCTGCTGCTGGCTTTATTACAGAAGGACATGTCAAACTCTATGTCTGGCAAGAAGTTCTGCCCGTCTTCTTCCTCTATATCGCACATGTAACACCCTGGGTGTGTGCACGTACCTGCTGCTGGCTTTATTACAGAAGGACATGTCTAACTCTAGGTCTGGCAAGAAGTTCTGCCCCCCCTCTTCCTCTATATCGCACATGTAACACCCTGGGTGTGTGCACGTACCTGCTACTGGCTTTCTTACAAAAGGACATGTCAATTTCTAGGTCTAGCAAGAAGTTCTGCCCGTCTTCTTCCTCTATATTGCACATGTAACACCCTGGGTGTGTGCACGTACCTGCTGCGGGCTTTATTACAGAAGGACATGTCAAACTATAGGTCTGGCAAGAAGTTCTGTCCGTCTTCTTCCTCTATACCGCACATGCTACACCCTGGGTGTGTGCACGTACCTGCTGCTGGCTTTATTACAGGACATGTCAAACTCTAGGTCTGGCAAGAAGTTCTGCCCGTCTTCTTCCTCTATACCGCACATGTAACACCCTGGGTGTGTGCACGTACCTGCTGCTGGCTTTATTACAGAAGGACATGTCAAACTCTAGGTCTGGCCAGAAGTTCTGCCCGTCTTCTTCCTCTATATCGCACATGTAACACCCTGGGTGTGTGCACGTACCTGCTGCTGGCTTTATTACAGACGGACATGTCAAACTATAGGTCTGGCAAGAAGTTCTGCCCATCTTCTTCCTCTATACCGCACATGTATCACCCTGGGTGTGTGCACGTACCTGCTGCTGGCTTTATTACAGAAGGACATGTCAAACTCCAGGTCTGGCAAGAAGTTCTGCCCATCTTCTTCCTCTATACCGCACATGTAACACCCTGGGTGTGTGCACGTACCTGCTGCTGGCTTTATTACAGAAGGACATGTCAAACTCTAGGTCTGGCAAGAAGTTCTGCCCCCCCTCTTCCTCTATATCGCACATTTAACACACTGGGTGTTTGCACGTACCTGCTGCTGGCTTTATTACAGAAGGACATGTCCAACTCTAGGTCTGGCAAGAAGTTCTGCCCCTCCTCTTTCTCTATATCGCACATGTAACACCCTGGGTGTGTGCACGTACCTGCTGTGGTTTTATGACACCAGGACATGTCATAATTGAAATCTGGCAAAAAGTTCTGTCCTTTTTCTCCCTCTATATCGTACACACTGTGGTGTGGGCTAAGTGGGATGGCGTGCATGCTTCTTTCGTCCCCCCCTGGATCCTGGACAACGTCTTTGTCAAACAGTCCGACCTCCATGGTCACGTTGACCTGCTCGGAGGACGTGCTCGAGGGGGTTGTGAGCGGGAACTCCTGTAACTTGTTCGGGTATGTTTAGCGGTTTGCTCTCGGCTTGGTAGCTGGTCCTAGACTAGCCTCCAAGGTGTCTTTAAAACATTTACATGCAATCAGTAAGCTTATGGTGCTACCTGTTACTTTGTATTGTTTATGTTTTAATTACGTAAATGTGTTTAGGGAGAAGCTTTTAAAAAAAATCTGTTTGTTAATATATTTTAATGTTTTTTCCGAGTGACATTAAATTTTCCACCACCAAGTTAGAATAGGCCTACTTAGATCTTGGATTTAATACTGGACTGGGTACCAATTTTTTAATTTGTTAATTTAATAAGTTTTTTTTTTATAAAACATGTAATTTTGAATTTAGTTAAATACTGGACTGAACTAATTTCGGTACCTTGTCATTGGACACATTGCCGGGTATCGGTGGTAATGGCGGCTCCCAGCTTAACTCCGACTCATCACTCTCACAAGGACTACTCCACATTTGCTCGACCGGGATAGTCCCAGAACTGGCTTGAGACAACGGCTTACCGCCCCCCCAAGGAAGGTGGAGACAGAGATAGTCCCAACATCTGAAACATTCAGAAGGCTGTGTAACGAGACAACGGCTTGCCAGCCCCCCAAGGAAGGTGGAGACAGAGATAGTCCCAACATCTGAAACATTTAGAAGTCTGTGGAACGAGACAACGGCTTGCCGGCCCCCCAAGGAAGGTGGAGACAGAGATAGTCCCAACATTTGAAACATTCAGAAGGCTGTGTAACGAGACAACGGCTTGCCAGCCCCCCAAGGAAGGTGGAGACAGGGATAGTTCCAGCATCTGAAACATTCAGAAGACTGTGAAACGAGACAACGGCTTGCCGCCCCCCCAAGGAAGGTGGAGCCAGAGATAGTCCCAACATCTGAAACATTCAGAAGGCTGTGGAACGAGACAACGGCTTGCCAGCCCTGCAAGGAAGGTGGAGACAGAGATAGTCCCAACATCTGAAACATTCAGAAGGCTGTGGAATGAGACAACGGCTTGCCGCCCCCCCAAGGAAGGTGGAGGCAGAGATAGTCCCAACATCTGAAACAATCACAAGGCTGTGGAACCTACCCACTAAACTATGTCAATGTAATCTTACAAGTATGAAGCCAATGCCAAGTATACCAAGATGGCCGGTTCAAAACTAGGTCATATATTGATAGTTGTGGAATGACGGCACTTACGTGTTGTTATCGTGGCTGTACATGCAACATATGAAGATGAGGAGGTGGATGGCCAGCAGTAGTGCCAACAGGGCAAGAATTATGATTGCTTTGTCGATCATATCTCTTATACCTAAAACAAACAAAACTTAAGTGAAATGACTATAACTTCTTGTAATGATTGGTGTTGTTCAACTTGTAAGTGGGACTAGACTAGAGTGTCAACATCCAGAATGAAGCAAAGAATGGTTACCTATGTATGAATCAAGCAAGGAAACTCCGTACGCAACGAGAATGGTCTCTCTCCCTTCCTTCAGCACCCGACACTGGTAGAAACCTTCCACCGCCTCCCGGTTGTGGTAAGAAGGCGCCCTCAGGTGTGTTATTCTGCCGTTGTCTTTGATTGAGTAGACGACCGCGTCGCTAGTAGTTGGCTGCCCTGCAAGACACGAGTTATTCTTTTTATTGTATCGCACTTGTGGGGCCCTGGGCCCCCCTATGCCCTGTTGCCGGTAAATAAAGAAATGGAATAAAGGAGATACAGCTCAGCTACATTGACGGTTGGCTGCCCTGCAAGGAGACACAGCTGAGCTACGCTGGTGAGTCATTACGTTTGTTGCATGGCAATTATGCAGTCGGAGAAATGTGCTCTACACAACATATCTAATTCATCTCTAAGAGGAATTACAATATGACTACTAGTTAATTATTTGGGGCAGCAGTGACTAAAACACTGGTGATTTTATAGGCCTACTTGAAGTACGCTCCCCTGTTATCAATTTTAGCCCACAACCCATCGAGCTAAACAGTGACATTGGACAAGGCACCACAAACCCTCGAGGTTTTGAATGCCGTCTTGTGTACGTGACTGATAACACATGTTTATCTGTGAACCCCGACACGTAGCTGTATTACTGTAGGCTTATCACTAGATGGACAGAGAGGGAAGGCGTCTACTTTACCATCCATCGCTTCAATGATCGAGTCCAGACGCAGCCAGCTGGCCTCGACATTGCGCTCGTGTGAACTTGGATCCAGTTCCTCTTGGTTGTAGTAACACGTGAGGTTGACTTGTTGGCCAATTATCATGGGCAGTTCGTAATACGCATCTACGCAACACAGAACATAACATCTTTTCATTTATGATAATTATAAGCCCATGATCAGATTGAAGACTGGTTGCACAGATGTTCCTACTTTAGGAAAGCCCACAACTGATGGTCAAATAGAATCCAGAGTGTCTACCTGCAAAGCTGACTGAGCGCGAGGAAGCTCTGTGACCGGCGACCTCCAAGGAGGACAGCCGAGAGATGTCCTCCAGCTCTCCGTCTATGGCCAGATGTCCCAACACCCCCGAGAGAGACGGAAACAGCTCAACGCCGTCGATACCGCTGCCCGTCACTTGTTGCTTGTATTGCCTCTGTGGACAGAACGGGCGAAATATAGTTAACACCTCGTTGATACCAGCAGGTGTAGCCAAATATTGGGATAGGATCCAACAGATTACTTATATTTATTTATTGTACACTTAGATTATTTCCTCAAATCCAACCCCATTTTCTAAACCTTCTGCTGAAGTAGAATGATTCGTGTTGTTTGTAAATAGAGCCACTTGATGTGATTCATTGATGATATTATGATACAATTGATGACCTATTGGCAGCCTGGTCTTTGTTTCTTGGCTTCTCGTGCCGACGCAACAACTAGCAGGGGCTAGTTGTCTCTTTGTCCGAACATTTATGATGCCTCGATATAATACAGCATTTGCACTTTGATTCATATGTTCATCATGAAGTTTCTTATAGCTTTATCGCTCATCAATGTGTAAAAAGGCTACTACTAGATGTTTTTGTTTGTAATTAAAAAACATATTTGTTTCAAATTGCCCCACTAACAAAAGTGCATATCATTGTAACTGTCGAGTGAATGAGGCCTCCAAAGCCTACAAGAACATATGATGGTCTTACTCTCAAGTGTTGCGGGATATTGCCGATGTAAAAGCTCCCCTTGCAAGACGCGCTGGTCATCTCGTGTTCCGTTGCTGTTGCAGACAAGGAAACTCGCTCGCCTCCGTTGACTGTCATACCCACGTCGCACGGTCCGTTCTCACACACACCGTCCTGCAACACAGAGACACTATAGTTCGCGTGTCAGACACAGAGCTTTCTTGTGATATTTAATTTATGTATTCTATATATTTATTTATTTATTTATTTATTTTTAACATTAGCCCAAGAGATGGAGTACTTTGCTACTCCCCCCTACCCGATAAATTAATGTTGGAAACGGGGTCAAGATATATATATATATATATTTATCTATCTAATGTATCTACCCTAGTCGGTTATTAAACTGATTTGCAATGGAGGACAATAAATATAACAATACATAATAAAATATAACAAGAAAAGCAAACAACAAAACAAATATAGAAAGAAAAAAAAACATGAGGACATACCAAAACATTGTCTTGTAAGAAATGGGAATAACTGTACTGCATTACTTCGAGAAAGATCAGCTTTTACTTGAATGAAAGATTATAGTGCAGTGAAAAGTAACAACCTTGCTAACTTGTCGGTCCTCTCTAGGCTGGGTGAGAACTCAACAGCGTGCGAGGTAGTGAGACGACTGAGTTGAACTCACCCTCAGCTCAACCTCCAAGTGGAGGTCAGACAACATGACCTCCGTGTACTCACCCTGAGCTCCCCGCCCCTGTTGACCGCCACGTGTATCCACTGCCCCGCGACGGCCTCCAGGGGACTCTCGACCTCCGAGTGGAGCTCAGACAACATGACCTCCGTGTACTCACCCTGAGCTCCCGGCCCCTGTTGACCGCCACGTGTATCCACTGCCCCGCGAAGGCCTCCACGGGACTCTCGACCTCCGAGTGGAGGTCAGACAACATGACCTCCGTGTACTCACCCTGAGCTCCCCGCCCCTGTTGACCGCCACGTGTATCCACTGCCCCGCGACGGCCTCCAGGGGACTCTCGACCTCCGAGTGGAGCTCAGACAACTTAGACCTCCGTGTACTCACCCTGAGCTCCCCGCCCCTGTTGACCGCCACGTGTATCCACTGCCCCGCGACGGCCTCCAGGGGACTCTCGACCTCCGAGTGGAGGTCAGACAACATGACCTCCGTGTACTCGCCCTGAGCTGCCCGCCCCTGTTCACCACCACGTGTATCCACTGCCCCGCGACGGCCTCCACGGGACTCTCGACCTCCGAGTGGAGGTCAGACAACATGACCTCCGTGTACTCACCCTGAGTTCCCCGCCCCTGTTGACCGCCACGTGTATCCACTGCCCCGCGACGGCCTCCAGGGGACTCTCGACCTCCGAGTGGAGGTCAGCGCAGTAGGTCCGCAGCTTGATGCGACCTCGCTCCAACATCACCTCCGTGTATTCGTCAGAGTTCTCCCCCGGCATCAGAAGCAACACACCGTCGATCGTGTCCAATCTCACAGCCACCTCTACCTGGAGATGCAACGTGTACGAATCATGTAGTCCCTCATGGTTCACTCCGGACGTGATGCTTTCCGGCAACATTACATTTAGATTTGTTTTTTCTTACCTATATTTCATAGAAAAATGAGCTTTATACAAACATAAAATCCCCAATAAAGTTGACAATTCAAAAAAGAATCCCCTAAAGTGTAAAAAGAAATTTAAAAAAGGATAGAACGTCAAGAAAAAATCAGGGAAAAAATGTTTCCTAAAATAAATTAAATTTTTTTTTTTTTTTATACGAATTTGGGTTCTATCACAAATCTGCAATTGGGTAAATATGGGACACCTCAAAATTTTACAAATTGTACAAAACATGGCAGTGGGTTAATTATTTTATTTAGGGCAGTATTTCTATTAGTTGAGTATCAGTGTTTACGTATGACCGTACCAGCCAGTGGTCCTCGTTGACGGGGCACGAGGCCTCAATGAAAGCTCCGTCAGCAAAGTGTCGGAAACCCTCCTCGACATTCCTGTCTGTCGTCTCGTAGTAGACATTGGAGGCGTCATACGGTGCCACTCCAGCGTCGTTGGCCTTCTAAACACAGAAGAGTCTCATATTACGGAAATACTTCTATCTACCTACCTATCTATCTAAAACCACTTCCAGTCGGATCGCAAGACTGCTACAAGACATTGAAACATGAAGACAGTGAAACGTGGTTTTGTAAAGACTACAGACTATAATGACTGGTGATGGGGATCGCCAAAGCGTGCTCCAATAAAGCTACCCTTCATTTTCATGTCTCCCTTGCCGCTTGCCCAGAATAATGTGTTAACAAGTTCTGGTGTTGGTAAAGAAAACTGTGAAACATTTCCAATATTTCAGTGAGTAGGGTTGATATAATAGTATTCTCTCGGAATGCACCCCTACTGTATAAAATATTAGACACATTTATCACTGAGTCTATAATTCTTACAAAATCATTGTGCGTTTTCGAGACATCATTTAAACCGTTTAACTGGAAGCAGCGTTTCGTCTTCTAGAGAAGATAACCACAAATATTATTACTATTTGGTGGTAAACGACGTACTTAACAAGGCCATATGACGTCGGGGAGTTATTGGAGGAAAAAGGAGTTCCATCTTCTAACGCACCTGGTTGTCTCGCTTGTGGCTCAGGAGAAGCGTGTTGAAGTTGACCGCGAGGCTCTCGATGTGACCTTGGAACTTCTCCCCGACCTTCATGGACAGGTCCATCTCGGAGGCGGGGGGGACACAGCTCAACTTTGTCTCAAACTGGTCGGTGCCATCGTCGATCCTCATCGTTATCTTCGTGCCCGTCACCGTCAGCAGCGCTTCGTGCCACACGTCGATCTGTTGACGTATTCATGTTTATGGTCCACCCCCTTATACACTTCTTAAATTTCTATTTATTTCATATTTTCACTTGGTAAAAGCTTTCCTCAGGTTCTAAAGTTACCAAATCTGTTGCAACAAGATTCAACAAATTCATGGAGTCCTTTAATTTACATTCGTAAAGGTGGTCTTTTGTTTATCAGAGTGCACAAGCTTTTTGTCACGCCCGCTGGGTTCGGAATTTCCCGGTAAACATAACAAGTTCGTAAATTATCCCTAGTAGATCTGTTTCATGTAGACGTAGAAACCAGAGAAGTAGAAGATTAAGTTGGTACCTATTGGAGTCTGATATTTTGTCAGTACAAATGAGACTAGCTTAATCGAGACAAATTTAATTTACTTTTGTTTCAACCTTTTAAAATTGTCTTGCGCTTGATGTTCATACTGTTTCTGTGTGTTTATTGGCATTCTGTGGAAATCAGTCCTTGTCAGGTGGTCATCGCTTACTTAACGCGTGAGCAAAGAAACTTACGTCTAGTTTACTTTCACTGACGGCCGTGGCGACGCAGCCCTGAACGTTAACGTGCCAAACGAGGTAGGAAGACTCGAGGTGTAGCTGCATAACATCACACTTGGACCCCTCGCAACCCTCACTGTGACGTGTCACGAGCTGACCCCAGGGGTAGACGGGCATGAACCTTATGTAGAGGTGCAGCAGGCGCGAAGGCTGGCCCAGCGGCATGTAAGACAACACACCGTCTCCGTGGAACACTGCGATCTCGTGTACCTTGCCCGAAACACAGCACCGTACTGTGACGTCCCACGAGCTGACCCAGGGGTAGACGGGCATGAACCTTATGTAGAGGTGCAGCAGGCGCGAAGGCTGGCCCAGCGGCTTGTAAGACAACACACCGTCTCCGTGGAACACTGCCATCTCGTGTACCTTGTCTGAAACACAGCACCGTACTGTGACGTGTCACGAGCTGACCCCAGGGGTAGACGGGCATGAACCTTATGTAGAGGTGCAGCAGGCGCGAAGGCTGGCCCAGCGGCATGTAAGACAACACACCGTCTCCGTGGAACACTGCCATCTCGTGTACCTTGCCTGAAACACAGCACCGTACTGTGACGTCCCACGAGCTGACCCCAGGGGTAGATGGGCATGAACCTTATGTAGAGGTGCAGCAGGCGCGAAGGCTGGCCCAGCGGCATGTAAGACAACACACCGTCTCCGTGGAACACTGCGATCTCGTGTACCTTGCCTGAAACACAGCACCGTACTGTGACGTCCCACGAGCTGACCCCAGGGGTAGACGGGCATGAACCTTATGTAGAGGTGCAGCAGGCGCGAAGGCTGGCCCAGCGGCTTGTAAGACAACACACCGTCTCCGTGGAACACTGCCATCTCGTGTACCTTGCCTGAAACACAGCACCGTACTGTGACGTCCCACGAGCTGACCCCAGGGGTAGACGGGCATGAACCTTATGTAGAGGTGCAGCAGGCGCGAAGGCTGGCCCAGCGGCATGTAAGAACACACCGTCTCCGTGGAACACTGCCATCTCGTGTACCTTGCCTGAAACACAGCACTGTACTGTGACGTCCCACGAGCTGACCCCAGGGGTAGACGGGCATGAACCTTATGTAGAGGTGCAGCAGGCGCGAAGGCTGGCCCAGCGGCATGTAAGACATAACACCGTCTCCGTGGAACACTGCGATCTCGTGTACCTTGCCTGAAACACAGCACCGTACTGTGACGTCCCACGAGCTGACCCCAGGGGTAGACGGGCATGAACCTTATGTAGAGGTGCAGCAGGCGCAAAGGCTGGCCCAGCGGCATGTAAGACAACACACCGTCTCCGTGGAACACTGCGATCTCGTGTACCTTGCCTGAAACACAGCACCGTACTGTGACGTCCCACGAGCTGACCCCAGGGGTAGACGGGCATGAACCTTATGTAGAGGTGCAGCAGGCGCGAAGGCTGGCCCAGCGGCTTGTAAGACAATACACCATCTCCGTGGAACACTGCCATCTCGTGTACCTTGCCTGAAACACAGCACCGTACTGTGACGTCCCACGAGCTGACCCCAGGGGTAGACGGGCATGAACCTTATGTAGAGGTGCAGCAGGCTGGCCCAGCGGCATGTAAGACAACACACCGTCTCCGTGGAACACTGCCATCTCGTGTACCTTGCCTGAAACACAGCACCGTACTGTGACGTCCCACGAGCTGACCCCACGGGTAGACGGGCATGAACCTTATGTAGAGGTGCAGCAGGCGCGAAGGCTGGCCCAGCGGCATGTAAGACAACACACCGTCTCCGTGGAACACTGCCATCTCGTGTACCTTGCCTGAAACACAGCACCGTACTGTGAAGTCCCACGAGCTGACCCCAGGGGTAGACGGGCATGAACCTTATGTAGAGGTGCAGCAGGCGCGAAGGCTGGTCCAGCGGCATGTAAGACAACACACCGTCTCCGTGGAACACTGCCATCTCGTGTACCTTGCCTGAAACACAGCACCGTACTGTGACGTCCCACGAGCTGACCCCAGGGGTAGACGGGCATGAACCTTATGTAGAGGTGCAGCAGGCGCGAAGGCTGGCCCAGCGGCATGTAAGACAACACACCGTCTCCGTGGAACACTGCGATCTCGTGTACCTTGCCTGAAACACAGCACCGTACTGTGACGTCCCACGAGCTGACCCCAGGGGTAGACGGGCATGAACCTTATGTAGAGGTGCAGCAGGCGCGAAGGCTGGCCCAGCGGCATGTAAGACAACACACCGTCTCCGTGGAACACTGCCATCTCGTGTACCTTGCCTGAAACACAGCACCGTACTGTGACGTCCCACGAGCTGACCCCAGGGGTAGACGGGCATGAACCTTATGTAGAGGTGCAGCAGGCGCGAAGGCCGGCCCAGCGGCATGTAAGAAAACACACCGTCTCCGTGGAACACTGCCATCTCGTGTACCTTGCCTGAAACACAGCACCGTACTGTGACGTCCCACGAGCTGACCCCAGGGGTAGACGGGCATGAACCTTATGTAGAGGTGCAGCAGGCGCGAAGGCTGGCCCAGCGGCATGTAAGACAACACACCGTCTCCGTGGAACACTGCCATCTCGTGTACCTTGCCTGAAACACAGCACCGTACTGTGACGTCCCACGAGCTGACCCCAGGGGTAGACGGGCATGAACCTTATGTAGAGGTGCAGCAGGCGCGAAGGCTGGCCCAGCGGCATGTAAGACAACACACCGTCTCCGTGGAACACTGCCATCTCGTGTACCTTGCCTGAAACACAGCACCTTACTGTGACGTCCCACGAGCTGACCCCAGGGGTAGACGGGCATGAACCTTATGTAGAGGTGCAGCAGCCGCGAAGGCTGGCCCAGCGGCATGTAAGACAACACACCGTCTCCGTGGAACACTGCCATCTCGTGTACCTTGCCTGAAACACAGCACCGTACTGTGACGTCCCACGAGCTGACCCCAGGGGTAGACGGGCATGAACCTTATGTAGAGGTGCAGCAGGCGCGAAGGCTGGCCCAGCGGCATGTAAGACAACACACCGTCTCCGTGGAACACTGCCATCTCGTGTACCTTGCCTGAAACACAGCACCTTACTGTGACGTCCCACGAGCTGACCCCAGGGGTAGACGGGCATGAACCTTATGTAGAGGTGCAGCAGCCGCGAAGGCTGGCCCAGCGGCATGTAAGACAACACACCGTCTCCGTGGAACACTGCCATCTCGTGTACCTTGCCTGAAACACAGCACCGTACTGTGACGTGTCACGAGCTGACCCCAGGGGTAGACGGGCATGAACCTTATGTAGAGGTGCAGCAGGCTGGCCCAGCGGCATGTAAGACAACACACCGTCTCCGTGGAACACTGCCATCTCGTGTACCTTGCCTGAAACACAGCACCGTACTGTGACGTCCCACGAGCTGACCCCAGGGGTAGACGGGCATGAACCTTATGTAGAGGTGCAGCAGGCGCGAAGGCTGGCCCAGCGGCATGTAAGACAACACACCGTCTCCGTGGAACACTGCCATCTCGTGTACCTTGCCTGAAACACAGCACCTTACTGTGACGTCCCACGAGCTGACCCCAGGGGTAGACGGGCATGAACCTTATGTAGAGGTGCAGCAGCCGCGAAGGCTGGCCCAGCGGCATGTAAGACAACACACCGTCTCCGTGGAACACTGCCATCTCGTGTACCTTGCCTGAAACACAGCACCGTACTGTGACGTCCCACGAGCTGACCCCAGGGGTAGACGGGCATGAACCTTATGTAGAGGTGCAGCAGCCGCGAAGGCTGGCCCAGCGGCATGTAAGACAACACACCGTCTCCGTGGAACACTGCCATCTCGTGTACCTTGCCTGAAACACAGCACCGTACTGTGACGTGTCACGAGCTGACCCCAGGGGTAGACGGGCATGAACCTTATGTAGAGGTGCAGCAGGCTGGCCCAGCGGCATGTAAGACAACACACCGTCTCCGTGGAACACTGCCATCTCGTGTACCTTGCCTGAAACACAGCACCGTTGTTTCAAGTTGTCCCAACGAGACCCTTATCTACCACACTGTTGTGTTCAACTAAAGTCAACAGATTCCTGACGTTCTTCACACACTCGGGAAGTAGAGTACACGAGCATATTAATCACGCACATTAATCATCATCAGTGTAAGACTAGTTATGTTTGGACAACTTTATGTAGCAAGACATTTTCATTATCAGATGAGAATATAATTTTAAAACTATATTTGGCTATTATGCTATAACAAACGGCATATTGTGTATGATAGTGTTGGTCTAGCAAGGTGCAGCTGTAATTCGTCAACACTTGAAAGATCTTCTGTACCTGAACACTCACTATCAGGTGGAATGCTTAGTTATTTGCACTAGTATTTGCCTATAGGTAATCACTTGGAATGAATAGACTTGTGTTCTTGTCTTACTTGTGCAAGGCCCCAAGTAGCACTGCTGCATCTCCAAGGGTTGGCCCACACAAGGGGCGGGGGAGCGTTGCAAGATGGTGACTAACTACTTGGAATGAACAGACGTGTGTTCTTGTCTTACTTGTGCAAGGCCCCAAGTAGCACTGCTGCATCTCCAAGGGGGGCCTACACAAGGGGCGGGGGAGCGTTGCAAGATGGTGACTAACTACTTGGAATGAACAGACGTGTGTTCTTGTCTTACTTGTGCAAGGCCCCAAGTAGCACTGCTGCATCTCCAAGGGGAGGCCCACACAAGGGGCGGGGGAGCGTTGCAAGATGGTGACTAACTACTTGGAATGAACAGACGTGTGTTCTTGTCTTACTTGTGCAAGGCCCCAAGTAGCACTGCTGCATCTCCAAGGGGAGGCCCACACAAGGGGCGGGGGAGCGTTGCAAGATGGTGACTAACTACTTGGAATGAACAGACTTGTGTTCTTGTCTTACCTGTGCAAGGCCCCAAGTAGCACTGCTGCATCTTCAAGGGGGGGCCCACACAAGGGGCGGGGGAGCGTTGCCAGATGGTGACTAACTATTTGGAATGAACAGACTTGTGTTCTTGTCTTACTTGTGCAAGGCCCCAAGTAGCACTGCTGCATCTCCAAGGGGGGGCCCACACAAGGGGCGGGGGAGCGTTGCAAGATGGTGACTAACTACTTGGAATGAACAGACTTGTGTTCTTGTCTTACTTGTGCAAGGCCCCAAGTAGCAGTGCTGCATCTTCAAGGGGGGGCCCACACAAGGGGCGGGGGAGCGTTGCCAGATGGTGACTAACTACTTGGAATGAACAGACTTGTGTTCTTGTCTTACTTGTGCAAGGCCCCAAGTAGCAGTGCTGCATCTCCAAGGGGGGGCCCACACAAGGGGCGGGGGAGCGTTGCAAGATGGTGACTAACTACTTGGAATGAACAGACGTGTGTTCTTGTCTTACTTGTGCAAGGCCCCAAGTAGCACTGCTGCATCTCCAAGGGGGGGCCCACACAAGGGGCGGGGGAGCGTTGCAAGATGGTGACTAACTACTTGGAATGAACAGACGTGTGTTCTTGTCTTACTTGTGCAAGGCCCCAAGTAGCAGTGCTGCATCTCCAAGGGGGGGCCCACACAAGGGGCGGGGGAGCGTTGCAAGATGGTGACTAACTACTTGGAATGAACAGACTTGTGTTCTTGTCTTACTTGTGCAAGGCCCCAAGTAGCACTGCTGCATCTCCAAGGGGGGGCCCACACAAGGGGCGGGGGAGCGTTGCAAGATGGTGACTAACTACTTGGAATGAACAGACTTGTGTTCTTGTCTTACTTGTGCAAGGCCCCAAGTAGCAGTGCTGCATCTCCAAGGGGGGGCCCACACAAGGGGCGGGGGAGCGTTGCAAGATGGTGACTAACTACTTGGAATGAACAGACTTGTGTTCTTGTCTTACTTGTACAAGGCCCCAAGTAGCAGTGCTGCATCTCCAAGGGGGGGCCCACACAAGGGGCGGGGGAGCGTTGCAAGATGGTGACTAACTACTTGGAATGAACAGACTTGTGTTCTTGTCTTACTTGTACAAGGCCCCAAGTAGCAGTGCTGCATCTCCAAGGGGGGGCCCACACAAGGGGCGGGGGAGCGTTGCAAGATGGTGACTAACTACTTGGAATGAACAGACGTGTGTTCTTGTCTTACTTGTGCAAGGCCCCAAGTAGCACTGCTGCATCTCCAAGGGGGGGCCCACACAAGGGGCGGGGGAGCGTTGCAAGATGGTGACTAACTACTTGGAATGAACAGACTTGTGTTCTTGTCTTACTTGTGCAAGGCCCCAAGTAGCAGTGCTGCATCTCCAAGGGGGGGCCCACACAAGGGGCGGGGGAGCGTTGCAAGATGGTGACTAACTACTTGGAATGAACAGACGTGTGTTCTTGTCTTACTTGTGCAAGGCCCCAAGTAGCACTGCTGCATCTCCAAGGGGGGGCCCACACAAGGGGCGGGGGAGCGTTGCAAGATGGTGACTAACTACTTGGAATGAACAGACTTGTGTTCTTGTCTTACTTGTGCAAGGCCCCAAGTAGCAGTGCTGCATCTCCAAGGGGGGGCCCACACAAGGGGCGGGGGAGCGTTGCAAGATGGTGACTAACTACTTGGAATGAACAGACTTGTGTTCTTGTCTTACTTGTGCAAGGCCCCAAGTAGCAGTGCTGCATCTCCAAGGGGGGGCCCACACAAGGGAAGCCCCTGCCGTGCGGCGGGGGAGCGTTGCAAGATCGGGCTCTGTACTGGACGCCGAAGCCACAGGTAACCGAACACGCGGACCACTTCTCCCACGCCGACCAACCGCCATTCACTGCAACCAACCCGACACATTTCACAACACTACAAGCCTACATTAATTATCATCCTTATAGCAAAACCAACTTTAATTGCTCATGTGTAAATAAGAGACTGCCAGAAAACTTGGGCAATGAAGTTGTGTGAGAGATAGGATGCCAACAGCTTACCTGAGTAGATGGTCAGCTGTTGGCAAACTATCCCTCACACAACTTAAATGTACATATGTGGTAATGTCGCATAATGTGGTGAACTAGTATTTTCTTGCACTGTGTTCTACAAACATACAAACACCACTCTAGTGCTGCGTGTGAAGTCTATAGTGATCATCAACGTCTATATTGCACAATCTAAGTGTGACAACAATGCAAATCTTCCGTCATTTCTGTTGTTTACATTTCATACTTGTGGTTACAATGTGACAATACACTCATGGATTTTGATGTTCACAGACAAACAAATCTGTTCTAGATAGGCCTCTTTTCTGATGTAACGCATCAACGTAAAGTGTAAACGTACGGTCACAATCCCTAAGGTTGCATTCCTCAAACTCTTCGCTGGGCCCGGAGCAGCTGTTTCCCGCATCCACCGTCTTCACCAGTTGTGTGGCGATCTGGCGCGGTGTCAAGTTGCGTTTGTCTGCAAACAGTACGTGTTCATTGAGTTACCAAGTAAAACCATAACCTCATTTTTAAATGTGCCATTATTTCATATCTAGTTTCTATTCAATTATGATTTAAATTCTATATAAAATTTGTTGTTTCTTTCTTAGACAAAATGACCCCCCCCCCCCCAATTTTGAAATTTAGGCTGCTGTGGCAACCACTGTATTTAGTGTTTAACGTGTTCACTTTGTGTGCACATTTTTGTATAATTGAAATATGTTTTCTTCCTTGCCAAAGACAGCAACTAATTGTTCCCCGACTGTGTTCTAACACGTGTGATGTAGTGAGTGAGTACCAACCGCCAGAGATGGCCGGCGATGTCGCCTCTTTCTTCTTGCGACTCCCGGTACAGACTCGCTCCCGTCTCCTGTATCCTGACCCGCACTCTTTGCTGCATCCTGACCACTCAGACCACTGACTCCAGCTGCCGTCTAGAACAGTGTCAAGTATCTGTACTGCATCCTGACCACTCAGACCACTGACTCCAGCTGCCGTCTAGAACCGTGACAAGTATCTGTACTGCATCCAGACCACACACACCACTGACTCCAGCTGCCGTCTAGAACAGTGTCAAGTATCTGTACTGCATCCTGACCACTCAGACCACTGACTCCAGCTGCCGTCTAGAACAGTGACAAGTATCTGTACTGCATCCAGACCACTCAGACCACTGACTCCAGCTGCCGTCTAGAACAGTGACAAGTATCTGTACTGCATCCAGACCACTCAGACCACTGACTCCAGCTGCCATCTAGAACAGTGACAAGTATCTGTACTGCATCCTGACCACTCAGACCACTGACTCCAGCTGCCGTCTAGAACAGTGACAAGTATCTGTACTGCATCCTGACCACTCAGACCACTGACTCCAGCTGCCGTCTAGAACAGTGACAAGTATCTGTACTGCATCCTGACCACTCAGACCACTGACTCCAGCTGCCGTCTAGAACAGTGACAAGTATCTGTACTGCATCCTGACCACTCAGACCACTGACTCCAGCTGCCGTCTAGAACAGTGACAAGTATCTGTACTGCATCCTGACCACTCAGACCACTGACTCCAGCTGCCGTCTAGAACAGTGACAGGTATCTGTACTGCATCCTGACCACTCACACCACTGACTCCAGCTGCCGTCTAGAACAGTGACAAGTATCTGTACTGCATCCTGACCACTCACACCACTGACTCCAGCTGCCGTCTAGAACAGTGACAAGTATCTGTACTGCATCCTGACCACTCAGACCACTGACTCCAGCTGCCGTCTAAAACAGTGACAAGTGTCTGTACTGCATCCTGACCACTCACACCACTGACTCCAGCTGCCGTCTAGAACAGTGACAAGTATCTGTACTGCATCCTGACCACTCAGACCACTGACTCTAGAACAGTAACAAGTATCTGTACTGCATCCTGACCACTCAGACCACTGACTCCAGCTGCCGTCTAGAACAGTGACAAGTATCTGTACTGCATCCTGACCACTCAGACCACTGACTCCAGCTGCCGTCTGGAACAGTGACAAGTATCTGTACTGCATCCTGACCACTCAGACCACTGACTCCAGCTGCCGTCTAGAACAGTGACAAGTATCTGTACTGCATCCTGACCACTCAGACCACTGACTCCAGCTGCCGTCTAGAACAGTGACAAGTATCTGTACTGCATCCTGACCACTCGGACCACTGACTCCAGCTGCCGTCTAGAACAGTGACAAGTATCTGTACTGCATCCTGACCACTCGGACCACTGACTCCAGCTGCCCTCTAGAACAGTGACAAGTATCTGTACTGCATCCTGACCACTCACACCACTGACTCCAGCTGCCGTCTAGAACAGTGACAAGTATCTGTACTGCATCCTGACCACTCAGACCACTGACTCCAGCTGCCGTCTAGAACAGTGACAAGTATCTGTACTGCATCCTGACCACTCAGACCACTGACTCCAGCTGCCGTCTAGAACAGTGACAAGTATCTGTACTGCATCCTGACCACTCAGACCACTGACTCCAGCTGCCGTCTAGAACAGTGACAAGTATCTGTACTGCATCCTGACCACTCACACCACTGACTCCAGCTGCCGTCTAGAACAGTGACAAGTATCTGTACTGCATCCTGACCACTCACACCACTGACTCTAGAACAGTGACAAGTATCTGTACTGCATCCTGACCACTCAGACCACTGACTCCAGGTGCCGTCTAGAACAGTGACAAGTATCTGTACTGCATCCTGACCACTCACACCACTGACTCCAGCTGCCGTCTAGAACAGTGACAAGTATCTGTACTGCATCCTGACCACTCACACCACTGACTCCAGCTGCCGTCTAGAACAGTGACAAGTATCTGTACTGCATCCTGACCACACACACCACTGACTCCAGCTGCCGTCTAGAACAGTGACAAGTATCTGTACTGCATCCTGACCACTCAGACCACTGACTCCAGCTGCCGTCTAGAACAGTGACAAGTATCTGTACTGCATCCTGACCACTCGGACCACTGACTCCAGCTGCCGTCTAGAACAGTGACAAGTATCTGTACTGCATCCTGACCACTCAGACCACTGACTCCAGCTGCCGTCTAGAACAGTGACAGGTATCTGTACTGCATCCTGACCACTCAGACCACTGACTCCAGCTGCCGTCTAGAACAGTGACACGTATCTGTACTGCATCCTGACCACTCACACCACTGACTCCAGCTGCCGTCTAGAACAGTGACAAGTATCTGTACTGCATCCTGACCACTCAGACCACTGACTCCAGCTGCCGTCTAGAACAGTGACAAGTATCTGTACTGCATCCTGACCACTCAGACCACTGACTCCAGCTGCCGTCTAGAACAGTGACACGTATCTGTACTGCATCCTGACCACTCACACCACTGACTCCAGCTGCCGTCTAGAACAGTGACAGGTATCTGTACTGCATCCTGACCACTCACACCACTGACTCCAGCTGCCGTCTAGAACAGTGACAAGTATCTGTACTGCATCCTGACCACTCAGACCACTGACTCCAGCTGCCGTCTAGAACAGTGACAAGTATCTGTACTGCATCCTGACCACTCAGACCACTGACTCCAGCTGCCGTCTAGAACAGTGACACGTATCTGTACTGCATCCTGACCACTCACACCACTGACTCCAGCTGCCGTCTAGAACAGTGACAGGTATCTGTACTGCATCCTGACCACTCAGACCACTGACTCCAGCTGCCCTCTAGAACAGTGACACGTATCTGTACTGCATCCTGACCACTCAGACCACTGACTCCAGCTGCCGTCTAGAACAGTGACAGGTATCTGTACTGCATCCTGACCACTCACACCACTGACTCCAGCTGCCGTCTAGAACAGTGACAAGTAACTGTACTGCATCCTGACCACTCACACCACTGACTCCAGCTGCCGTCTAGAACAGTGACAGGTATCTGTACTGCATCCTGACCACTCACACCACTGACTCCAGCTGCCGTCTAGAACAGTGACAAGTATCTGTACTGCATCCTGACCACTCACACCACTGACTCCAGCTGCCGTCTAGAACAGTGACAAGTATCTGTACTGCATCCTGACCACTCACACCACTGACTCCAGCTGCCGTCTAGAACAGTGACAGGTATCTGTACTGCATCCTGACCACTCAGACCACTGACTCCAGCTGCCGTCTAGAACAGTGACAAGTATCTGTACTGCATCCTGACCACTCAGACCACTGACTCCAGCTGCCGTCTAGAACAGTGACAGGTATCTGTACTGCATCCTGACCACTCACACCACTGACTCCAGCTGCCGTCTAGAACAGTGACAAGTATCTGTACTGCATCCTGACCACTCAGACCACTGACTCTAGAACAGTGACAAGTATCTGTACTGCATCCTGACCACTCAGACCACTGACTCCAGCTGCCGTCTAGAACAGTGACAAGTATCTGTACTGCATCCTGACCACTCAGACCACTGACTCCAGCTGCCGTCTAGAACAGTGACAGGTATCTGTACTGCATCCTGACCACTCACACCACTGACTCCAGCTGCCGTCTAGAACAGTGACAAGTATCTGTACTGCATCCTGACCACTCAAACCACTGACTCCAGCTGCCGTCTAGAACAGTGACAGGTATCTGTACTGCATCCTGACCACTCACACCACTGACTCCAGCTGCCGTCTAGAACAGTGACAAGTATCTGTACTGCATCCTGACCACTCAGACCACTGACTCCAGCTGCCGTCTAGAACAGTGTCAAGTATCTGTACTGCATCCTGACCACTCAGACCACTGACTCCAGCTGCCGTCTAGAACAGTGTCAAGTATCTGTACTGCATCCTGACCACTCAGACCACTGACTCCAGCTGCCATCTAGAACAGTGACAAGTATCTGTACTGCATCCTGACCACTCACACCACTGACTCCAGCTGCCGTCTAGAACAGTGACAAGTATCTGTACTGCATCCTGACCACTCACACCACTGACTCCAGCTGCCATCTAGAACAGTGACAAGTATCTGTACTGCATCCTGACCACTCAGACCACTGACTCCAGCTGCCGTCTAGAACAGTGTCAAGTATCTGTACTGCATCCTGACCACTCAGACCACTGACTCCAGCTGCCGTCTAGAACAGTGTCAAGTATCTGTACTGCATCCTGACCACTCAGACCACTGACTCCAGCTGCCGTCTAGAACAGTGACAGGTATCTGTACTGCATCCTGACCACTCACACCACTGACTCCAGCTGCCGTCTAGAACAGTGACAAGTATCTGTACTGCATCCTGACCACTCAGACCACTGACTCCAGCTGCCGTCTAGAACAGTGACAGGTATCTGTACTGCATCCTGACCACTCACACCACTGACTCCAGCTGCCGTCTAGAACAGTGACAAGTATCTGTACTGCATCCTGACCACTCACACCACTGACTCCAGCTGCCGTCTAGAACAGTGACAAGTATCTGTACTGCATCCTGACCACTCACACCACTGACTCCAGCTGCCGTCTAGAACAGTGACAAGTATCTGTACTGCATCCTGACCACTCACACCACTGACTCCAGCTGCCGTCTAGAACAGTGACAGGTATCTGTACTGCATCCTGACCACTCACACCACTGACTCCAGCTGCCGTCTAGAACAGTGACAGGTATCTGTACTGCATCCTGACCACTCACACCACTGACTCCAGCTGCCGTCTAGAACAGTGACAAGTATCTGTACTGCATCCTGACCACTCAGACCACTGACCAGCTGCCGTCTAGAACAGTGACAAGTATCTGTACTGCATCCTGACCACTCAGACCACTGACTCTAGAACAGTGACAAGTATCTGTACTGCATCCTGACCACTCAGACCACTGACTCTAAAACAGTGACAAGTATCTGTACTGCATCCTGACCACTCAGACCACTGACTCTAGAACAGTGACAAGTACGGTATCTGTACTGTAGACTGAGAAATAAGCTAATCATTCTAACCTTACAAGTAAAACCTAGGAACCTTCGGCTTGACAGGTTGTTGTCGGTCATTCTCTCCTTGCCCGATCTAAACTTAAGGGTCTGATACTGAATGAAGCAAAACCAAACAGTAGTTGGTTGCTTGGCAAAGTTATCTCATATTGACTCGTACATCATTCAAACCAAGCTGTGACTGTGTGACAACCACTGCTTGTGAAAATACTACTTAAGTGTGTGTCAAGATTTAAAGTGTCGAGGTCCGTTAATCCCCTAATGGAGGTTCAGTAACTGAGTTTGACGAGCCTACGCCAGGGGATTTATCGACCTTGCTAAAGTATCCACCAATAACAATCACGTTCTGCATATATCATTTACACTCATTTTCACGTGAAAACACATACACAAAAATAATTGCAAATTTTTCAAGTTTGCCTGCTGCACTCTTAAAAATGAAACAATCCAAATGAAATTATTTCTCAGGCGTACCAATAATGATGTAATTAATATTACCATCCTCGTCGGCGCACGCTAGGCCCGTACACGCTTGAGAGTCTAAACCCTTTCCTTGGCAGTCGACGTCTGGGGTGGACGGTCGCGGGTTGGTACAACTGCGCGTGCGGTATTGCAAGCCGGGGCCACATACGGCCGAGCAGGCAGTCCAAGTAGCCCAGTTGGTCCAACCTCCTCGTACTGGCGGAACAAGACAAATGCAACATTGCCTTGTTTCAAACATTTTCTCAACTTTATGAGATAACTTGGTTCATAAATCATAATTTATAATTTTTTTTTAAAGTTCACCTATATTTCATCGCTCTTTCTGTCTCTAGATGAGTCCTAAACTTTGTATCGGTCAAACGAGTCAAAATGCCAACTGCTTAATAGTTTCAATATCATACTTTAACGTACTTAAAACGATAACACAAAGTATTAATTAATGTGTAAAAGACGTTTTTTGAACGGAATCGTTTTAACATTTTTGGCTATATCATTTATTCTCTGCGAGAACCAGAGTTCCTTGCTTTTTCCGAGTCCTCCACTATTATCTCCAACCCGAGTAACTCCTGCTGAATCTCCGTAAAACTAAAACCTAACGAGCTGTCTGTGTTTGAGTATAATACGAAGAAGCTTACCAGGGCACCCAACATCATGTTTTACACAAAGCAGGGAGATCCAATAGTCCATCTAGAACAGAAGACAGAAGACAATTGGCTGGCTTAATAATAAATAAATACATTCGTATTTATAGAGTAATACTGTAGTTTGTATACTGCGCTACATTAGCTACCCGCTTAGGTAGAGATGATTTACAATGAAATTAACAATAACACATGATTATGCAAGAAGGCATACAAGTCAAACTAACATAGGCCTACATTGGCTAAGAACAAAGATTGTTGAGAGTACTAAACAACTGAATGTTTAAATAAATTAGATGGCTAATAAGTAGGCTAGTTTTGCAATTACTTGGATATCTTTGCTATTTTTGAGGAATGTATTACCAAAAGTTATAAATGAAAACTTTGACTTTATAACTAGACCATTCTTTAATTTTAATTGTAGCTGTACAGCTGTATATTGTAATCCTTGGCTAGATTAGGGTGGTACTATTGTAGATTAGTTTAGTTTCAGAACAGTTAGATTAGTATTAGACTACCTTCAATAGTCGCCTGTAAAATTTCTATGCATATGAGTTTACGTAGTGTGAGACTGAGAGTAAGATCGGGGTAAGACAGGATGTCACCTACGGCTCCCTCGTGCAAGACGCACGTAGTGTGAGAGTAAGATCAGGGTAACAGGATAGACAGGATGTCACCTACGGCTCCCTCATGCAAGACGCACGTAGTGTGAGAGTAAGATCAGGGTAACAGGATAGACAGGATGTCACCTACGGCTTTCTCGTGCAAGACGCACGTAGTGTGAGAGTAAGATCAGGGTAACAGGATAGACAGGATGTCACCTACGGCTCCCTCGTGCAAGACGCACGTAGTGTGAGAGTAAGATCAGGGTAACAGGATAGACAGGATGTCACCTACGGCTCCCTCGTGCAAGACGCACGTAGTGTGAGAGTAAGATCAGGGTAACAGGATAGACAGGATGTCACCTACGGCTCCTTCGTGCAAGACGCTCTCGACCGTCTCGTAGCGGCAAGTGTTGGTCATACATCGGTCGGCCAGCGCGGGAAACCGTTGGTGGACGACTTTGATTACTTCATACTGAGCGCTGCGTAGTGGATCTCCCAACACCATCGTTTCGTATTCCTCGGGGGAGCAGCCTCAACACGGCAACAAGAGAGAACAGTACTTTGTTTTCTTCACTGTTTTTCCTATATCTCATTGTATTTGTAGTTTATTTACTGACCAACTTTGTAAAACAATTTAATAGGACAGACATTAAATACAATAAGGAAAATGCTACAGTTTTTTTTATTTCCTTTTGTACTTTTAGGAGCAGGAAACATTTTTGTTATTACTAGGGTTAGTTTGTATTGTAAATGTGATCTATTTCGTCTGTGAAAAATGGTCAAAAGTATTATAAGTTTGCTTTATTTTAATGTTGAGAGCTACAGGTAGGCTAAATGTCTCGTACCATCCAAACATATTTATTAAAATCTCTTCTATTTGTATGGGTACATACGTAATGACACCACACAATACTGTGTCTCGGTTGTTGTGCAATGATTTCTTATGTAGGTGCACTGGATATACAGTATTGTACACTAGTCCCAACGAAAGTATTCGCATACCGATCTCAGGTCATAGTCTAACCTCTTTCAACCGAGCCAATTGAAAGAAAATCAACAGATAACTGGCATTCTCTCACACATTCGTAAATGCATGGTTCGGCTTAGTCGAATGCACAGGCGGTTTGGCCACACCCTCCTTTACAGGTAAGCAACGGAAGGTTTTAAACTATCCCCAATAAACATGTTTACATCAGATGATAGGAATTTTCGAAGTAGAAAATTAAGTTGTCACCTTGGACTCGGCAGTGTCTTAAGCATCAGAATACTTTTGTTGGGACAACTATATGAATATTGTGTATAGTACGTGTATTATTATGAGGTAATATGGGCACCCATCGTGTCATGCGGTATAGCTATGACCCCTGGACGTGGCGCTACCTGGTAACTGGCAGGACCTCGTCTCACTCGCTGGCCCCCGGCAGTAGGAGCCCCCCAGCTGGGGCTCGGGGTTGTCGCAGGTCCGATGTCGTCTTTGCAACCCCGTCTGACCACACTCCCCGTGACACTTCTCCCAGGGGTGCCACGGCGACCAACTCCCGTCCACCGGACAGTCTTGGTCTGCTTGCATCTTCAGGGCGCATTCCAGACGCTTGATGGCGTCGCCCTGTACCACAGCTGCAAGCACAACTAACACTCTTAATCTACGTCTTGACACTCCTGCTCAACAGGTGGACAGAATGACAAACATTGGGCTCACCTGCTTTTCCATATCTGTTTAACAACACTATGTAGAGAAAGAGTTTTAGAAAAAACATCTTCTTAATAATTCCACACGTTTTGTATGCGGATGTTACCATGGATATAGTGTGTCCACGCATAAATTATGTGTTGCTTGTATACAACAAAGTTTTGTAATAATTAAAAATGAAATCTCATCAATGGTATGTTCAAAAATCAAATTATGTTTGGATTGAATGTTTTTATTAAGACAACTATTTGGCCTCTGCCTATGTACTGCCAATTTGCTAAATTAAAACCAGCCCCTCACAATTACAGTTGATCAGCTGCAAAAAAAATTAAGTCTTATCTAAATTGAGTAAAACTATTTGCAATGTGTATTTATCTAGGATTATCATCTATGCACACTAAGTGATTTAAAAAACTTCCCAACATTGAAAGCATAGCCAGACTACAAAGGATTGCAGAATCAAATCATGGTTCAAGAAAAATAAAAATATTAGAAGATATGCTGCCACTTACGATACATGTTATATGTTTATGTAGGCTGGAATCAATCGAACTTTTGAAAGGCATAATATCTGGAATTAAAATCAGATAGGCGAATAAAGCTCTAACCTCAATTGTCAGCATCGGAATTGGGATCAAATCGTACATTTGCTCATGCTAAATCATTACGACATTATGATGTTATTGTGAACAGCGCCATAAAAACCATAAAGTTAACTTTTTTCACGGTTTCCGGATTGCAATGGCAGTGCCGACAATTGTGGTTGGGGCTTTGTGGCTACAGTTACGAACGATCTGAAGTTATATACGTAGAATCAAGTTGAAAATGAACTCTGTAGTGCCAAGAGAAAAATGAACAATCACAAAAATCAACAAAGTAGAATACTTCTTGACTAATTCATATAAAAGTAAAGCACTTGCCAAAACATTCGTATAAATTTGCAGTACAGTGAAACTTTGATTTTACGTACCTTGAAGCAACAAATTCCTTGATGTTAAGTATTTTGTTCTGGTCCCAGAAAGTATAGTTAGTTTCTCATAACAATGTTTTTTGATTTTACAAATTCCTTGAATTAACGAATTTTTTGGTATACCCCATTACCATTACGTTCGTAAAATCAAAGTTTCACTGTATTCAAAATTTAAAAAATCCACAATATTGCCTCTACACTACCAGCAGTGTCTTCGATGCATTTTGAAGTACCACTGCCCTTTTCAACAGGTGGCAGAAAGTCTCTATTTTTCTGTTTATGTTACTGTTTAAATTTATTAAGTTGTTGCTTCATCAATCAATCAATTAATCAATCAAAAGTCGATTTGCTACTATACAAGTTTAAAAATCATATAGGGTCAAAATTTATTTTCAAAACATCCTATTTAGTATTTAAGCGTGTCTCTACTGGTTGACCAGATCCAGCATGATGGCATAATAGCCAAATGTGGGCATTTGAGAAGAAGAAGTATTTACCTGTTACTGTAATATGACTATAGAACTGTCTAAAACAATTATTCTAACAGTGTAAATTGTTCATTCACTCCAATGATTATATTAAAGAAAAGTTATGTCAACTGAGTAGACCCACACTTTAAAATCAAATCTACCTCAATAGCTCAAGCCTCGATTTAGACACGGGATATTGTTGCACCTTTTGACAGCTCGAAGAACTAACGGCCATCCAGCGTGAGGTGTGACGGCCGGTTACCAACGGTTTTGTTATAAAACTTGAATGAGAACAATATGCCCACGGGTAAACTGGCTTCTTCCCAAATAGGACATCCCAACAATTCAGGTGGCTGCAATGTAAAGGATTGGCATACACTGATGTGTGGGGATACCTTGTTTGTAAGATACAGATCCGTCCTTGAGTTTATTTTCACTTGACGTCCTGTGGCAACTGCCCCTTCCACACGGCTCATCCATATTTTAGTTTTGAATTTTGACTCTTTACTGTTGGAAACCTAACGAATAACACTCCAAACATGTATTTGTTTTTATTAAAAGGTAAAAGTCTGTATGATAAAGTCTCTTATCAACAGTGCTTACAGTAGCCGACATTTTGACGGAATAAAGCCATTATCTATTGAATGTATGTAAATCAGCATTTGATTTACATCCAGTGGAACGCTAGTATTTCCGTTTCCAACCAAAGGTAGCATCACAGTCTGGGTCCGAGGTAGAATTTGCCCAGGATGACTCTGCCAATCATAAGAGCCAACCATTCCTTCCCTAAACCCTGTGAATGTTACCTCTTCCTCCCAACTGTTCCTTTACTTCAATCACTCTCCGACATCATTTGACCTAGCTGACCACAAATAAGAACAAAACGTTGACCATGAATCTATTTTTAGAATTGAGGCTTGTGCTCGAGGATGTATTATTAGTAGACATACTTCTAACAGAATAAATTGCAAGTTCACTTAACTCGCAAGTCGGAGTAAATAAATGTTAGCGTAAATGCAACTTTGATAGTGTACAACTACGTACACATAATGTGTGACTACTGACTATGCAATAAGACTTCACATAAACACTATGAACTTCGTAGACATTTGGCATGAAACTTCAGAATCTTAATTTAAATAGACCTACTTAAATGTAACCAATTACTAATCCTTTTCGTGGGTCATTAACAAACAGCCTTGTGAAAAGCGCTGGTGTGTGTGTGCACGTAAAGCACTAGAAAAGAACCAACTCGAGTAGAGCGTTGAATGTACATCGTGTGTTTACCCACCTGGGGGCAGGTTGCCGGTACCGCCTTCACTCGATTCTCTTGACCAACGCACGCAGTTTGCACAGTTTGCTAGCTATCCTTGAGATCAAGTGGTGACTAGCCGCCACATTCAAATGCATAGTTTGGTTCTCTCTGTTCTCTCTGTGCTAGGAGTTCTGTGGTACCTACTGCGGTTGAAAAGGTCGGCGAAGGTCAAGCCGCCAGCCGTGCATCTCGCAGTGACGACAGCTGATCCAGTCGCTCCGGCAGACGAGCGAGCGGCTACGTCACAGGTCAGGTTGGACAACCTGGCGATGACTGTCGATGAGCCGGAAAGCTGCACGCTGCATCTAGCGCAGCCCGCTCCCCGGGTGTTGTACCGCCGGCCTACATGTCAGCTCGTTGGACAATAACTTGTCCCCCCCCCCCCCCCCTTAACCTGATGGAAGAAAACAACAAAATCAGACCAGAAGAGCAATGATATGTACAACATGATACAATTCAATTGGGCTCATGACTAGATTACCATACGATACCACTCGGCATTGAAATTCAAATACAGAGTAGGCCTAATGATAGTTAGTAAACTAAATTATTGAATAATAATAATAATAATAACCTTTATTTCACATGAGACTCTAAGTCAGTACAGTAAAACACAGCCAAACGTGGAGAGCTATGGAAATCTGTCATGGCATGCCTACTTCTGAGAAACAATGTTATAACAACATGTTTATATAATTCAGATAAATATGAAATAATTAATTATAGGTAGCCTAAAAGCAAGCATTTATAATTTTGTAGACCCTAGGCCTAATGCTGATTCGACATAAAAGCTTTGATTGAAACATAGGTTCTAGCCAACTAGGCCTAATGAGAATTGAAACGGCTGAATGCCATATAAGTTTTGCAACTCTGAACAGGGCCCAAGCCACAATAACTGAGGTAAGCCTACTAGGCCTAAGACTAAATGCTAGTGGCAAGGTAAATCATGTACAAAGCCTGGGGCCAGGTTCACGATTTCAAGTATAAATATGCGAATCAGTAAGCAATTTTCAAAATATTACGAAAATGTATAAAAGTAAACACTTACCTTTATAGGCCTAGGTTAGGCTACATGATTGTACACCATAGATGAGGGCTTAAGTCCAAAGAAGATTCACGGACACTCTCACCAAGCTAGATAATGACTGTGTCAACGCTAAGTTTACCGAAAACCGTGTTTCACACGCAAGAAGTGAGGTTAGAAACGAAGTAAACAAACCCATTTCGGTAGGCCTACGCAATTGGGTTTGCCTACGCTGTTCACAGAAAGTTAGCTCTAGTTTTACGAGCACTTATTTGTTATATTTTGGAATAAATTGAGCTTATAACGCACACGTCTATTCGTGAAGGAAGTCAGTTTAGAATGAACGAGAAGAGACGCGTCCAGAGCAACCGTTTAGATAACTTAAAGCAACTACGCGCGTTCCTTGAATCCTTGTTGTCTGGCTGAAATGAATAGGCCCACAATCTACCACTATCAGTATCACCCCTAGTGGGCCGAGAAATGCAAGCGAGCACTTGATAAGGTGCACTGAGTACTGTCTACAGAGCTAGCAGACAGTAGGTTTCTAACGACATCTTCTGTACGCAAAGTCGTAAGACAAAAACTCGGAATGAATAAAGTGGGAAAATACCCAAACAACACCGAAGTTGGCTGGAATGCCAGTGACACTGACAGACGACGTAGTGGTCACAGCTGACAGGCAGTCGATTCAAGGTCGCTGCAAGGCCAGCAAATGCACCGCTGTGTAAATCACAACAAAAGAGTAGAGCGCCGATTTCAAATCAGCCAACTCCAAGTAACGTTCAACGTTCTTAAATACATAGGGTAATCGGAATATATTCCGTGCTAACGTGCTGAAACTTTCGCAACGACATAGACACGGGAGACAAATTACATGTGCAATAACTAAAGTAAATTCCAATTAAATTACTCCACTCGTCGGAGTTCGTAATTTTGTATCATCAAAACAAAGTAAACCAAGTAAGTGGGAGACAGTCACTTTGTAGGATTAACATCACGACGTCGCATGACGCTTGAAAAGTTATGAAACCCAAATTAATTTTTTTTTGTGTTTCTGAAAAGAATTCATATCACAGATATAGCCTTCTTTTAAAAAGTGGGAAGCTGTGATGTGGGCAGGGAAATCTTTCAATCAATATCCATTGATTGATTGGTAAATCATAATTTGGTAATCATAAATATGATTAGATTACTTTTCAAGAACATCAGCCTTCAACCCGTCCAGCTGATTAGCTTGCAACCTGCAGGCCTCGGTCACTGGATCCCTGCTACTCGAGATCGCTGAGTAGACAGTACAAGCCTCTCCACATGTTTGTAGACTGACAAGCAGCATATGGGGATTTGAGGCAGATCACTGTTTAATTATTACATATGACTGTACTCCATAAGCTAACATTATGGGAACCAGGAGTGGATGAGGTAACCCCCTCTCTCCCACTCCTGGCTGCAAGAGCCTGCAATCGCTCTCTTGTAATCTGGCAGCCAAGCTGATAGGGTGTTCGATAGGATGATAGGGTTAATACAATAAGTAAGCATTTGTAAGTACCATAGTATTTGATTTATTAAAAAGTAGTTCAACTTTACAAGGCTTTTGTCTTAACCCAGCAAATCCTTCCCTCTCATTCCCGATATCAGTAAGTAAATCAAGCTCCAGGTGTCGATAATAGTTTGACTGGTAATCAATCTAATTGTCGGCACAACAAATTGAATGTAATTGAATTGAATTGCATTGCATTGCATTGAATTGTATTGTATTGAATTGAATTGAATTGAATTGAATTGAATTGAATTGAATTGAATTGAAATGAATTGAATTGAATTGAATTGAATTGAATTGAATTGAATTGAATTGAATTGAATTGAATTGAGTTGAATTGAATTGAATTGAATTGAAATGAAATGAAATGAAACGAAACGAAATGCAACGAAATGAAATGAAACGAAATGAAATGAAACGAAATGAAATGAAACGAAACGAAACGAAACGAAACGAAACGAAACGAAACGAAACGAAAGAAATGAAATGAAATGAAATGAAATGAAATGAAATGAAATGAAATGAAATGAAATGAAATGAAATGAAATGAAATGAAATGAAATGAAATGAAATGAAATGAAATGAAATGAAATGAAATGAAATGAAACGAAACGAAACGAAACGACATGACATGGGTTGCGTTCCGTTACATGCTGAATGTACTGATCCAGTGCGCCAGCTTACTGGATGCATTCCGAAACATGCTGCCAGCGACTACTGAGCGTTCCCTTACTTGCTATCCCAGCATCTCCAGTGCACTGGAAGTACTGGCCCTTTTTCACGCAGTAGCCCCAGTAAAACTTGGAACTGTCATGGCGTCGCACCAAACTATAACATACCAGTGGCACGAAATATCGCTGGTTTGTCCAGAAACAAACGAAGTAGTGAAATTAGTAGTGAACGACAATGAAAAGGAGCGTCTGGAGAAAGGTAAGAATGTTTTGTATATGCTATTGGACGTATATTTCTCTTGGCAGGGTGCAATTAGTGTAGGCCTAGGCTGACAGTTATAGCTTACGACTATTTTCGCGCCGTCTTCCATACTGTGCTCAGTGCTCTGCAGGTGGATGCTCGTTCCGTTTCTTAAGCCTACTGGCTCGCGCTGGCTCACGCCGGCGCTCACTGGGTCCCAGCAGTCCCAGCATGTAACGGAACGCAACCATGACATGCCCGGTTCCGGACCGTCCTGATACTCAGGTCTTTTGAACTCAAGCTTGTCTCAAAACCGGGCCCCTCTAGACCCCGGGCTGCTCCCCTATTCCTACGCCCCTGGAGTGTGTATAGATTATAGAGTGTAGACTGTTACAAAACATTAATTAATGTATTACATTTATTTTGTGAGATATGTACCGGTACGTACAGACAGTAGCGCCCAAGGGGAAGGAGGGAGCGATGAGGCGATCGTGTCCCCCTACCCCTTCAACTTTTATCAACCATTGAATAATCTATTATAAAACATTCGAATCGATGGAACGGGATTGTACGAAATTGTTTGTGTCTTTTAAGAAGGCCTAACTATACCAATCAAAAAACAGTACAAATGAATATATGATGTTCTCTGGGTTCGTAAGTGGTTGGCAACTCAAAATCACAGAACAGAATGGTGTGGAGCCCAGCGTGAAGCGGGAACTGAACCCAGTATTATCCCGGCCACTAACCGCAGCGTTACACGATTGAGATACTCGCGATAGTTGGCTCGCGCGAGCTCCTCGCTACGAGTATACTTGCACTTGATAGCGTGGAACTCGCCGGCAGACCGATACACGGGCGAGCCAGCTCGCGCGAGCTCCTCACTACGAGTAGACTGGCACTTGATAGCATGGAACTCGCCGGCAGACCGATACACGGGCGAGCCAGCTCGCGCGAGCTCCTCGCTACGAGTAGACTTGCACTTGATAGCATGGAACTCGCCGGCAGACCGATACACGGGCAAGCCAGCTCGCGCGAGCTCCTCGCTACGAGTAGACTTGCACTTGATAGCATGGAACTCGCCGGCAGACCGATACACGGGCGAGCCAGCTCGCGCGAGCTCCTCGCTACGAGTAGACTTGCACTTGATAGCGTGGAACTCACCGGCAGACCGATACACGGGCGAGCCAGCTCGCGCGAGCTACTCGCTACGAGTGGACTTGCACTTGATAGCATGGAACTCGCCGGCAGACCGATACACGGGCAAGCCAGCTCGCGCGAGCTCCTCGCTACGAGTAGACTTGCACTTGATAGCATGGAACTACCCGGCAGACCGATACACGGGCGAGCCAGCTCGCGCGAGCTCCTCGCTACGAGTAGACTTGCACTTGATAGCATGGAACTCGCCGGCAGACCGATACACGGGCGAGCCAGCTCGCGCGAGCTCCTCGCTACGAGTAGACTTGCACTTGATAGCATGGAACTCGCCGGCAGGCCGATACACGGGCGAGCCAGCTCGCGCGAGTAGACTTGCACTTGATAGTATGGAACTCGCCGGCAGGCCGATACATGGGCGAGCCAGCTCGCGCGAGCTCCTCGCTACGAGTAAACTTGCACTTGACAGCATGGAACTCGCCGGCAGACCGATACACGGGCGAGCCAGCTCGCGCGAGCTCCTCGCTACGAGTATACTTGCACTTGATAGCATGGAACTCGCCGGCAGACCGATACACGGGCGAGCCAGCTCGCGCGAGCTCCTCGCTACGAGTAAACTTGCACTTGACAGCATGGAACTCGTCGGCAGACTAATACACGGGCGAGCCAGCTCGCGCGAGCTCCCCGCTACGAGTATACTTGCACTTGACAGCATGGAACTCGCTCCAGACCGATACATGGGCGAGCCAGCTCGCGCGAGCTCCTCGCTACGAGTATACTTGCACTTGACAGCATGGAACTCGCCGGCAGACCGATACACGGGCGAGCCAGCTCGCGCGAGCTCCTCGCTACGAGTATACTTGCACTTGATAGCATGGAACTACCCGGCAGACCGATACACGGGCGAGCCAGCTCGCGCGAGCTCCTCGCTACGAGTAGACTTGCACTTGATAGCATGGAACTCGCCGGCAGACCGATACACGGGCGAGCCAGCTCGCGCGAGCTCCTCGCTACGAGTAGACTTGCACTTGATAGCATGCAACTCGCCGGCTGACCGATACACGGGCGAGCCAGCTCGCGCGAGCTCCTCGCTACGAGTATACTTGCACTTGATAGCATGGAACTCGCCGGCAGACCGATACACGGGCGAGCCAGCTCGCGCGAGCTCCTCGCTACGAGTATACTTGCACTTGACAGCATGGAACTCGCCGGCAGACCGATACACGGGCGAGCCATCTCACGCGAGCTCCTCGCTACGAGTATACTTGCACTTGATAGCATGGAACTCGCCGGCTGACCGATACACGGGCGAGCCAGCTCGCGCGAGCTCCTCGCTACGAGTATACTTGCACTTGATAGCGTGACACTCGCCGGCAGACCGATACACGGGCGAGCCATCTCACGCGAGCTCCTCGCTACGAGTTTACTTGCACTTGATAGCATGGAACTCGCCGTCAGACCGATACACGGGCGAGCCAGCTCGCGCGAGTATACTTGCACTTGATAGCATGGAACTCGCCGGCAGACCGATACACGGGCGAGCCAGCTCGCGCGAGCTCCTCGCTACGAGTATACTTGCACTTGACAACATGGATCTCGCCGGCAGACCGATACACGGGCGAGCCAGCTCGCGCGAGCTCCTCGCTACGAGTAGACTTGCACTTTACATCATGGAACTCGCCGGCAGACCGATACACGGGCGAGCCAGTTCACGCGAGCTCAAAAAAATTCCAACTTGTTCAACTTTCTAACGATTCAAGTAAGCGAGCTCCAATCAAAACTTGTTATTTTAACACGTGACCAGTGACACATGAGAATCTACCTTTTATCTTATCCAAATTTTATCTATTTTATATCATTATTTTATATTATGTGTTATATATTTTATACATACATATATATTTGTGTGTAGTGTTATTATTCTGTCATTAATAGGAGATAGTAATAAACTCGCGCAAGCCAACTCGCGCAAGCCAACTCGCGCCAGCCAACTCGCGCAAGCCAACTCGCGCCAGCCAACTCGCGTGAGTGTCTCATGTGTAACGTGGGGGTATATGTAAAGCATATGTTTTAACTCAGTGCTTCACTTTGCGTAACACTTTCTACAGCTGCTTTTCGGCTCATGCAGCTAGTGTAGTGTAATGGAAAGGCGCCAAACAATTGTGACGGATCAAAATAAGGAGATCACTAATCATGAGAAACGTATTCTATTTCCACCGATAGAATAACCGTAGCACTGTCATAATAAATAAGCGTATTTAAAACTGTTTGTAAATGTATATTAGGCTTCTTTGGGACTATATAAGTTACACTATAGTTACTTTTACTTACTTCTGTAACAAAATGGCGGCAAAATGCGAGATAGCTATATTTTAATAAAGTTTGTCCGGGCACGAATGTGTTTATTTTATGGCGATCTGAAAAGTATTGGCAAAGTTACACAAAAGTTACTCGAAAATATGTTTCTGAAACACAGTAACGGCCTAATAAGAGGGGGCTGTATTAAAGTAAATTTTTGTCCGGACACGAACATACTAATTTTAACGTGATCTAATACGTATTAGAGACAGAAATTACATTTCTATAGCGTCGATTAAGTTTTAGTAACGGATGCGGACCGCGTAGAAAACACGGGACGAAATGACAACGAGAAATCATAACAACGCACATTGCAGAACATTCAACATTGTCGGGAAGTATAATAGCTATATGGAAACAAAGATTACACTAGTTTGAAATCTTTGATGGAAATTAGAAAAATGTTTGCAATGCGCATTCTTGTTGTAATTGCAGTCTTTCTTTATTTATTGTGGTTTAATGAATACTCGAAAACCAAGGCATGTCGGGGTTATAACATCGGGGGTGTTTAAAGGAACAAACATAATTCCGATATTGAACAACTAATCGCAGACTCGCTTATCAACGCGTCACACAGAACGTTTTGCTAGTAACTTATTTCTTCTAAACGTTATTCGTAAATCATTTTCTTGCTGTATCTTGTTCGTGACTAAATATTGATCATGAGACTTGTTAGGTTTACGATATGTTAACGATGTTAACGATGAAACAACTGATTCAGTTCGGCCAAGTTTATGATGTGATGAAACAACTGATTCAGTTCGGCCAAGTTTATGATGTGATGAAACAACTGATTCAGTTCGGCCAAGTTTATGATGTGATGAAACAATTGATTCAGTTCGGCCAAGTTTATGATGTGATGAAACAACTGATTCAGTTCGGCCAAGTTTATGATGTGATGAAACAACTGATTCAGTTCGGCCAAGTTTATGATGTGATGAAATAACTGATTCAGTTCGGCCAAGTTTATGATGTGATGAAACAACTGATTCAGTTCGGCCAAGTTTATGATGTGATGAAACAATTGATTCAGTTCGGCCAAGTTTATGATGTGATGAAACAACTGATTCAGTTCGGCCAAGTTTATGATGTGATGAAATAACTGATTCAGTTTGGCCAAGTTTATGATGTGATGAAATAACTGATTCCATTTGGTGAATGGAATCAGTTGTTTTCATCGTAGGACAAAAAATAAAAGTCTCGTGGTTGACACTTGGCCACGAACATGCAGCAAGAAAATCAATGTGATTATTAAGCGAGCGAAGCGAGCGTCTCCATTGAACTCTTATGAGAGATTGATTGATATTAGGGCTTAACGTCTTATATTTTTGCAATTTGGCTAATCAAGACGATGAGTGGGTGATAATGAAGATGAAATTGGGGGCTCTTTGGAGGAAAGGGGCAAGTAGGAGGGCGCGTGAGGAAAGGGGAAAGGAGAGGAAAGGGGAAAGGGGTGTGGACTGCACTTCGTCTGACTTCTCCTCCACGACCAGTCCGGCTTGGGTGGCCCTACCAGAAGCATACGCTTCCGCCGGCATAGCTCTCGGGATCAACCAAGCTAGCAAACCTGCCCACCACGGTAAGGTAGCAGTCCCTGGACAGGTTCTACTCTTAATGCACTCGTTCTATTTCTTTCTTCTTTTTTATGTCTCGCGATAGCGGTTTAAAGGAAAGTCAGATCAAATTGAAAATCGGACCAATCACAAGCTTCGGTGTGGATTGAATGTGTGTAGGTTTGTGGTCAAATCGGTCGAGAAGTTACAAAGTTACACTATAGTTAGTGAAAAATATTTTTCTGAAACAAAATGGCGGCAAAATGTGAGTAGCCATATTTTTATAAAGATTTGTCCGGTCACGAATGTGTTCATTTATGGCGATCTGATAGCAGTGGCAAAATTACATAAAAGTTACTCGAAAATATTTTTCTGAAAAACAGTAACGGTTAAATGTGAGGTGGCTGTATTAAAGTATATTTTTGGCCGCTCACAAATATATTAATTCAAACGCGATCTGATACGTATTAAAGGGAGAAATAACGTTAATTTTTTCTATTGCTGTCAATAAGTGTAAGTAACGGTGGCGGACCGCGTACAAAACACTAGACGAAATGGCAATGAGAAATCATAACAACGCACATTGCACAACATTCAACAATATCGGGAAGTATGGATGTTTTCAAAACGCATTCTTGTATTGCTGTTAATTTTAGTTTCTATTTATTTATTTTATTGTGTTTTAACGAAGTACTCGACAACTAAGATCCTGTGACGTCGGGGTGTGTTTGAAGGAAGTACTCGACAACTAAGATCCTGTGACGTCGGGGGGTGTTTGAAGGAAGTACTCGACAACTAAGATCCTGTGACGTCGGGGGGTGTTTGAAGGAAGTACTCGACAACTAAGATCCTGTGACGTCGGGGGGTGTTTGAAGGAAGTACTCGACAACTAAGATCCTGTGACGTCGGGGGGTGTTTGAAGGAAGTACTCGACAACTAAGATCCTGTGACGTCGGGGGGTGTTTGAAGGAAGTACTCGACAACTATGATCCTGTGACGTCGGGGGGTGTTTGAAGGAAGTACTCGACAACTAAGATCCTGTGACGTCGGGGGGTGTTTGAAGGAAGTACTCGACAACTAAGATCCTGTGACGTCGGGGGGTGTTTGAAGGAAGTACTCGACAACTATGATCCTGTGACGTCGGGGGGTGTTTGAAGGAAGTACTCGACAACTAAGATCCTGTGACGTCGGGGGGTGTTTGAAGGAAGTACTCGACAACTAAGATCCTGTGACGTCGGGGGGTGTTTGAAGGAAGTACTCGACAACTAAGATCCTGTGACGTCGAGGGGTGTTTGAAGGAAAAAATAAATGAGATATTGAATAAATAATCGCATGCTCGCTTATCAACACGTCATACAGAGCGTTATCAACGCGTCATACAGAGCGTTGTCAACGCGTCACACAGAGCTTTATCAATGCGTCACACAGAGCATTATCAACGCGTCACACAGAGCGTTATCAACGCGTCACACAGAGCGTTATCAACGCGTCGCACAGAGCGTTATCAACGCGTCGCACTGAGCGTTATCAACGCGTCGCACTGAGCGTTATCAACGCGTCACACTGAGCGTTATCAACGCGTCACACTGAGCGTTATCAACGCGTTGCACTGAGCGTTATAAACGCGTCACACTGAGCGTTATCAACGCGTCGCACTGAGCGTTTTCCTATAGTTAATTTAAAAGAGCACATTATTTAAGTAAAAGACATACAAAATGAAATAAAAAAAAAATACTGGCTAAGGCAACTACTGAGACGTTTTAGTACATGGTCTATACTAGTGGGATATTTTGGCTTGCTTGGCTTGTTCTAAAAATTTGAAGTGAAACGTTTTTTAGAATTTAGTGAATTTGGTGTTTGTGCGACTAATTTGTATCCCTCATGCAGTACTGTCTAAGATTGGTTGAGAAGGAAGGAGGCAGCGGTGAACGAACAGTGGCTTGTTGTGGTCGTGGACAATATTTCTTGCCTGTTTCTTTTAAATTAGTTGACGCCCCCCCCCCCCCCCTGCCCAGGAGCCAAACGCCCAGTTTTGTTATTTCGTCTGTCAGCCACCCACCCCTACCCCATCCAACATTTCCACTTTCTTTGGGGTTGGGTCACTTATGTATTTACACCTGCGATTGTTCTGGTGAGAGAGGGTTGTAAGGGAGGGGGTTGGGAAGGATACCTCTACGTCAAAAACAGCAGACAATTTGCAGTTTTTTATTATATCTCAATTTCTCAAGATTGAAAGACAAAATCGAGAATGTGAGTATTCATAGCGCTGTGGTTTGGTAAGCCCTACACACTGTGATTATTATTTAAATAAATTACTAATGAAATTAGTATATTATTTATAACTAATAAGGATTAGTAATTTTAATGAAATAAAAATCACAGTCATACTGATTATAATGTTAAATACAATATAATTCAGTCTGTAGGGCTTACCAAACCACAGCGCTATGATTAAGGCCTACTCGGATTTTTTCGATTTTTTGTTTCAATCTTGAGCTATAATTAAAAAATGAAAATTTTCTCCGGTTTTTGAGCCTGGTTTTAGAGTGAAAGAGAGGTGAAGGGGAGGGGGGGGGGGGGAGATCACGCCACACCACGCAACGTGTGTTCGTCACGGCTCGGCATTGAACCCAATAGGCCTACTAGCATATCGGCGCAACGTGAGGTGTAGCTGTACCCGGCCATGCGGTACCTGGCACCAAGGCATTGAACCCAATAGGCCTACTAGCATATCGGCGCAACGTGAGGTGTAGCTGTACCCGGCCATGCGGTACCTGGCACCAAGGCATTGAACCCAATAGGCCTACTAGCATATCGGCGCAACGTGAGGTGTAGCTGTACCCGGCCATGCGGTACCTGGCACCAAGGCATTGAACCCAATAGGCCTACTAGCATATCGGCGCAACGTGAGGTGTAGCTGTACCCGGCCATGCGGTACCTGGCACCAAGGCATTGAACCCAATAGGCCTACTAGCATATCGGCGCAACGTGAGGTGTAGCTGTACCCGGCCATGCGGTACCTGGCACCAAGGCATTGAACCCAATAGGCCTACTAGCATATCGGCGCAACGTGAGGTGTAGCTGTACCCGGCCATGCGGTACCTGGCACCAAGGCATTGAACCCAATAGGCCTACTAGCATATCGGCGCAACGTGAGGTGTAGCTGTACCCGGCCATGCGGTACCTGGCACCAAGGCATTGAACCCAATAGGCCTACTAGCATATCGGCGCAACGTGAGGTGTAGCTGTACCCGGCCATGCGGTACCTGGCACCAAGGCATTGAACCCAATAGGCCTACTAGCATATCGGCGCAACGTGAGGTGTAGCTGTACCCGGCCATGCGGTACCTGGCACCAAGGCATTGAACCCAATAGGCCTACTAGCATATCGGCGCAACGTGAGGTGTAGCTGTACCCGGCCATGCGGTACCTGGCACCAAGGCATTGAACCCAATAGGCCTACTAGCATATCGGCGCAACGTGAGGTGTAGCTGTACCCGGCCATGCGGTACCTGGCACCAAGGCATTGAACCCAATAGGCCTACTAGCATATCGGCGCAACGTGAGGTGTAGCTGTACCCGGCCATGCGGTACCTGGCACCAAGGCATTGAACCCAATAGGCCTACTAGCATATCGGCGCAACGTGAGGTGTAGCTGTACCCGGCCATGCGGTACCTGGCACCAAGGCATTGAACCCAATAGGCCTACTAGCATATCGGCGCAACGTGAGGTGTAGCTGTACCCGGCCATGCGGTACCTGGCACCAAGGCATTGAACCCAATAGGCCTACTAGCATATCGGCGCAACGTGAGGTGTAGCTGTACCCGGCCATGCGGTACCTGGCACCAAGGCATTGAACCCAATAGGCCTACTAGCATATCGGCGCAACGTGAGGTGTAGCTGTACCCGGCCATGCGGTACCTGGCACCAAGGCATTGAACCCAATAGGCCTACTAGCATATCGGCGCAACGTGAGGTGTAGCTGTACCCGGCCATGCGGTACCTGGCACCAAGGCATTGAACCCAATAGGCCTACTAGCATATCGGCGCAACGTGAGGTGTAGCTGTACCCGGCCATGCGGTACCTGGCACCAAGGCATTGAACCCAATAGGCCTACTAGCATATCGGCGCAACGTGAGGTGTAGCTGTACCCGGCCATGCGGTACCTGGCACCAAGGCATTGAACCCAATAGGCCTACTAGCATATCGGCGCAACGTGAGGTGTAGCTGTACCCGGCCATGCGGTACCTGGCACCAAGGCATTGAACCCAATAGGCCTACTAGCATATCGGCGCAACGTGAGGTGTAGCTGTACCCGGCCATGCGGTACCTGGCACCAAGGCATTGAACCCAATAGGCCTACTAGCATATCGGCGCAACGTGAGGTGTAGCTGTACCCGGCCATGCGGTACCTGGCACCAAGGCATTGAACCCAATAGGCCTACTAGCATATCGGCGCAACGTGAGGTGTAGCTGTACCCGGCCATGCGGTACCTGGCACCAAGGCATTGAACCCAATAGGCCTACTAGCATATCGGCGCAACGTGAGGTGTAGCTGTACCCGGCCATGCGGTACCTGGCACCAAGGCATTGAACCCAATAGGCCTACTAGCATATCGGCGCAACGTGAGGTGTAGCTGTACCCGGCCATGCGGTACCTGGCACCAAGGCATTGAACCCAATAGGCCTACTAGCATATCGGCGCAACGTGAGGTGTAGCTGTACCCGGCCATGCGGTACCTGGCACCAAGGCATTGAACCCAATAGGCCTACTAGCATATCGGCGCAACGTGAGGTGTAGCTGTACCCGGCCATGCGGTACCTGGCACCAAGGCATTGAACCCAATAGGCCTACTAGCATATCGGCGCAACGTGAGGTGTAGCTGTACCCGGCCATGCGGTACCTGGCACCAAGGCATTGAACCCAATAGGCCTACTAGCATATCGGCGCAACGTGAGGTGTAGCTGTACCCGGCCATGCGGTACCTGGCACCAAGGCATTGAACCCAATAGGCCTACTAGCATATCGGCGCAACGTGAGGTGTAGCTGTACCCGGCCATGCGGTACCTGGCACCAAGGCATTGAACCCAATAGGCCTACTAGCATATCGGCGCAACGTGAGGTGTAGCTGTACCCGGCCATGCGGTACCTGGCACCAAGGCATTGAACCCAATAGGCCTACTAGCATATCGGCGCAACGTGAGGTGTAGCTGTACCCGGCCATGCGGTACCTGGCACCAAGGCATTGAACCCAATAGGCCTACTAGCATATCGGCGCAACGTGAGGTGTAGCTGTACCCGGCCATGCGGTACCTGGCACCAAGGCATTGAACCCAATAGGCCTACTAGCATATCGGCGCAACGTGAGGTGTAGCTGTACCCGGCCATGCGGTACCTGGCACCAAGGCATTGAACCCAATAGGCCTACTAGCATATCGGCGCAACGTGAGGTGTAGCTGTACCCGGCCATGCGGTACCTGGCACCAAGGCATTGAACCCAATAGGCCTACTAGCATATCGGCGCAACGTGAGGTGTAGCTGTACCCGGCCATGCGGTACCTGGCACCAAGGCATTGAACCCAATAGGCCTACTAGCATATCGGCGCAACGTGAGGTGTAGCTGTACCCGGCCATGCGGTACCTGGCACCAAGGCATTGAACCCAATAGGCCTACTAGCATATCGGCGCAACGTGAGGTGTAGCTGTACCCGGCCATGCGGTACCTGGCACCAAGGCATTGAACCCAATAGGCCTACTAGCATATCGGCGCAACGTGAGGTGTAGCTGTACCCGGCCATGCGGTACCTGGCACCAAGGCATTGAACCCAATAGGCCTACTAGCATATCGGCGCAACGTGAGGTGTAGCTGTACCCGGCCATGCGGTACCTGGCACCAAGGCATTGAACCCAATAGGCCTACTAGCATATCGGCGCAACGTGAGGTGTAGCTGTACCCGGCCATGCGGTACCTGGCACCAAGGCATTGAACCCAATAGGCCTACTAGCATATCGGCGCAACGTGAGGTGTAGCTGTACCCGGCCATGCGGTACCTGGCACCAAGGCATTGAACCCAATAGGCCTACTAGCATATCGGCGCAACGTGAGGTGTAGCTGTACCCGGCCATGCGGTACCTGGCACCAAGGCATTGAACCCAATAGGCCTACTAGCATATCGGCGCAACGTGAGGTGTAGCTGTACCCGGCCATGCGGTACCTGGCACCAAGGCATTGAACCCAATAGGCCTACTAGCATATCGGCGCAACGTGAGGTGTAGCTGTACCCGGCCATGCGGTACCTGGCACCAAGGCATTGAACCCAATAGGCCTACTAGCATATCGGCGCAACGTGAGGTGTAGCTGTACCCGGCCATGCGGTACCTGGCACCAAGGCATTGAACCCAATAGGCCTACTAGCATATCGGCGCAACGTGAGGTGTAGCTGTACCCGGCCATGCGGTACCTGGCACCAAGGCATTGAACCCAATAGGCCTACTAGCATATCGGCGCAACGTGAGGTGTAGCTGTACCCGGCCATGCGGTACCTGGCACCAAGGCATTGAACCCAATAGGCCTACTAGCATATCGGCGCAACGTGAGGTGTAGCTGTACCCGGCCATGCGGTACCTGGCACCAAGGCATTGAACCCAATAGGCCTACTAGCATATCGGCGCAACGTGAGGTGTAGCTGTACCCGGCCATGCGGTACCTGGCACCAAGGCATTGAACCCAATAGGCCTACTAGCATATCGGCGCAACGTGAGGTGTAGCTGTACCCGGCCATGCGGTACCTGGCACCAAGGCATTGAACCCAATAGGCCTACTAGCATATCGGCGCAACGTGAGGTGTAGCTGTACCCGGCCATGCGGTACCTGGCACCAAGGCATTGAACCCAATAGGCCTACTAGCATATCGGCGCAACGTGAGGTGTAGCTGTACCCGGCCATGCGGTACCTGGCACCAAGGCATTGAACCCAATAGGCCTACTAGCATATCGGCGCAACGTGAGGTGTAGCTGTACCCGGCCATGCGGTACCTGGCACCAAGGCATTGAACCCAATAGGCCTACTAGCATATCGGCGCAACGTGAGGTGTAGCTGTACCCGGCCATGCGGTACCTGGCACCAAGGCATTGAACCCAATAGGCCTACTAGCATATCGGCGCAACGTGAGGTGTAGCCTAGCTGTACCCGGCCATGCGGTACCTGGCACCAAGGCATTGAACCCAATAGGCCTACTAGCATATCGGCGCAACGTGAGGTGTAGCCTAGCTGTACCCGGCCATGCGGTACCTGGCACCAAGGCATTGAACCCAATAGGCCTACTAGCATATCGGCGCAACGTGAGGCGGCTAACGTGAGGTGTAGCTGTACCCGGCCATGCGGTACCTGGCACCAAGGACTCCACAGCAGTAGGCGGTAAAATCTATCGTAAATTGAACTGAATAGGCAACACGTGTACGATTTTTTTTGTTAAACCAAACACTTAGTTTAATAGTATCAGATACAAAAAGTATACTAATGCAAGTCCCAAGTAAAAAATACATTTTTAATTAGGTTTAATGTGGTCGCATTTATTGAAGTTTAAACTCGGGGATCTGAAACGCGTACATGTGGCTGTGACGCAATGATTCTGTAGACGTGGCGTTACAGACCAATCGCTGAGGCGGTGAGCGTACACAGTAAAAAACCATGACGTCAAATCCACTCTACATGGCGGCGGCTCGTTTTTCGCGCCCTTTTATTTATCGTTACTAAACCAATTATTTTGAGGCATAGACTGATTCGTTTTTCAAAATTCAAAGACACAAAATTATTAAATGAGAGACAAGGTATTTAAAACTCGATTAAAATTTTCATACGCGTGTTCCCTATTAGGAATCTATAAATAGAATCGTAAGAATAGTCCATAGAGTTTGTTTTTATATGAGGAGATTTAAATTATAAATGTTAGCTCCCCATTTCAAATCTATAAATAGAATCATATGTAAGTACAAGACTTCGTTGGGGTTGTAGAAGACTTGATCTTAGTTTGCTCCGCATTTGTGAATCTAAAAATAGAACAGTAACTGAGAAACTGTATAGAACTGTGTTTTAGGTAAGAGTACGGGATTGAAAATTGCTTCAATGTTAATGTGGCTCCTCAATTAGGAATCTATAAATAGAATCGTAATTAAGTGATAGTTTGTAAGGTCAGTCATGAGTTAAATTCTTTGATGAGCAGAATATTAAGTGAAAATAGAGAATTAGATAGATAATTTGGAAATTAAAAACAGTTTTGTGATGGGGTGGTGGTCGTGAAAGGGCGTGTGTTATAATTGTGTCATCAACCTACTTGACTATTAAATAATGTCTAGTCTATTAATAGATAAAAGTGAAAGTATTGTTTGGTATTAAAATTATTATTGATTAGTATTAGTAAGTATTGGGAAGTATTGATTATTGATGGAGTTGTGGTCGTGAAAGGGCGTGTGTTATAATTGTATCAGCAACCTACTTAACTATTAACTAATATGCCTAGTCTATTAATAGATAAAAGGGATTACACGTCAACTTCGAGCTGTAACGTATGAGGCGCGCAGGATCGACTGGCTCCGCCGGCTCCGCAAAAAAGTGGCCCAGAACCCCCTATTCCTCCCTACTCGCGACGATACCGTTGTTATGATGGGCACCGCATCAGCTTGCCGCGCGGCACTACCACGACAATACCGTTGTGATGATGGGCACCGCATCAGCTTGCCGCGCGGCACTACCACGACAATACCGTTGTGATGATGGGCACCGCATCAGCTTGCCGCGCGGCACTACCACGACGATACCGTTGTGATGATGGGCACCTCGCATCAGCTTGCCGCGCGGCACTACCGCGTCGATACCGTTGTGATGATTGGAGCCCCGCATCATCTTGCCGCGCGGCACTACCGTGTCGATACCGTTGTGATGATTGGAGCCCCGCATCATCTTGCCGCGCGGCACTACCGCGTCGATACCGTTGTGATGATGGGCACCGCATCATCTTGCCGCGCGGCACTACCGCGTCGATACCGTTGTGATGATTGGAGCCCCGCATCATCTTGCCGCGCGGCACTACCGCGTCGATACCGTTGTGATGATGGGCACCGCATCAGCTTGCCGCGCGGCACCACCGCGACAATACCGTTGTGATGATGGGCACCGCGCATCAGCTTGCCGCGCGGCACTACCACGTCGATACCGTTGTGATGATGGGCACCGCATCAGCTTGCCGCGCGGCACTACCACGTCGATACCGTTGTGATGATGGGCACCCCGCATCAGCTTGCCGCGCGGCACTACCGCGACGATACCGTTGTGATGATGGGCACCGCATCAGCTTGCCGCGCGGCACTACCGCGACAATACCGTTGTGATGATGGGCACCGCGCATCAGCTTGCCGCGCGGCACTACCACGTCGATACCGTTGTGATGATGGGCACCGCATCAGCTTGCCGCGCGGCACTACCACGTCGATACCGTTGTGATGATGAGCACCCCGCATCAGCTTGCCGCGCGGCACTACCGCGACGATACCGTTGTGATGATAAGCACCGCATCAGCTTGCCGCGCGGCACTACCGCGACGATATCGTTGTGATGATGGGCACCGAATCAGCTTGCCGCGCGGCACTACCACGACGATACCGTTGTGATGATGGGCACCGCATAAGCTTGCCGCGCGGCACTACCACGACGATATCGTTGTGATGATGGGCACCGCATCAGCTTGCCGCGCGGCACTACCGCGACGATACCGTTGTGATGGTGGACACCCCGCATCAGCTTGCCGCGCGGCACTACCGCGACGTACCGTTGTGATGGTGGGCACCCCGCATCAGCTTGCCACGCGGCACTACCGTGACGATACTGTTGTGATTTTTTTTTTTTTTTTTTTTTTTTCACTAAGTCAGCTTATCTTACCACGTTCCCCGCGCTCTCGCGCATACACGTGTAAGTCTCTTTTCATTGGTTTCTGTATCCATCAGTAGTCTTTCATTGAGCTTGGATATCCAACATGGAGAGTTATCCATTCTCCAAGTTTGTTCTCCACTTTAGTTCTACCTTCTGACTTCATATCAAGGCCTCTGTTTCGGCATCTTCTTGCTGTGATGCTTATTCTTAAGCCGCAAATTCATGTCTCGGTTCCGTATCTTCACTCATCCTGGCTTATGATGTTTGGACTCTGAATGCCTTCCTGATTCTTGAAGGAATTCTTCATAGGTCTTGTAGGAGAAGTCTCTTCTGGCCGAAGTAAATCATTCTGATTCTTGACGAATCCTTCTTCGATTTGGTAGGAGAAGTCTTTGTAATTCTTGAAGATATTCTTCATAGATCTAGTAGGAAGAATCACTTATAGCTGATGGTAATTCTTGAAGATATACCTCATAGATCTTGTTGGTTTAAGTCTCTTCAGTCCGATGTTAGTCATCCTAATTCTTAGGATATTCTTCTTAGATGTTATAGAGGAAATCAATCCCTTCTTGCTGATGGTAATTCTTGAAGATATACCTCATAGATCTTGCTGGTAGAAGTCTCTTCAGGTCGATGTTAGTTATCCTAATTCTTGAGGATATTCTTCATAGATGTTGTAGAGGACGTCTCTTCTGGCTGATGTTTAGTTTCTTCCGTAGTTTCCAACTCGGTCTCTTCAATCATCTTCAGATCGCTGTCCACTGGGTTTATCGTCCACTTGAGAGGTTTAATGTTCTTGTAGGAGAAATCTCTTCTGGCCGATATATATTCTTGAGGTTGTTCTTCATAGGTCTTGTAGGAGATTTCTCTACTGGCCGATGTTGATCCTGGTTCTTGAGGATAGTCTTGAGATCCTGTAGGAGAAGTCTTTTCTGGCTGATGGTAGTCCTTGAAAGTGTTCTTCATTGGTCTTGTAGGAGAAGTCTCTTGGGGACGATGTTAACCATCCTGAAGATAGTCTTCATTCTTGTAGGAGAAGTCACTTATGGCTAGTGGTTATCAATTACCACCACAAGATTTCCGACTCGGTCACTTCTTACTTATTCGGAAATTCAGTCCATTTGGTTTCTTCCTGTGTCTTCACCCTGACGATTCCCCAGATACCTCCTCTTCTACAGAGGTATCTTCCGCGCTCCAATCCTCAGGTTGTCCTTGCGTATTTTCTCCGACATCTTCTTCATCCGTGCTCCCATTGATATTTCTTCTTGCTGCTCTTGCCATGGCTTTCTTCCTGTTGTCATCTCTTAAGGACCAAGCCTTCTTAGAGAACTCTTCTAATTTCCTGAAGTGCCCTTCTTCTTCTAAGAATAGCTTAAGGTCTTCGCTTCTCCTCACGTGTTCCAGGAGTTGCCCGATGGTTTCCAGCCGTATCTCCTCGTAGTCTTCGCAGGAGCAAAGAATATGCCAAAGATCCTCCACTGCTCCACATCTGCATTTATCCTCCGTATCAAGCCCGAGCCTCACCAAGTTAGACAGGATTGACCCATGTCCGGTAATGCAGAATGTTGTGGTCGTCCCTGGAGCAAACCACTTCCAATCTCTTCTGTTTCTTATATTTGGAATGAAGTTATACGTAGTTCTTCCGTTTGAGGAGCTATCCCAATCCACCTGCCATCTATCCCAGAAGATTTCTCGTAGTCTCTTGAGCTCGCAACGCACAAATACCTTTTTTGCTCTACCAATTTCTGGAGTAATTTGGTTCTCGATCCCGTGAAATGAAATTTGGTTGTTATGTCTGATGTTGTATGCGAAGGCCCTTAGCGCGACTTCCATTGAGATGGGGAGCTTACCCGCAATGACTGTTAGCGCTTCCGTTGAGACTGTTCTACAGCCCTTAGTCATCATTAAGAGAAGTTGTCTTTGTATTCCGTTCATGGTTCTGTTCATCCTAACTAGTTGTAGCCTATGTATCCAAACAGCCGCGGCGTAGCTGATAATAGGAATAGCTATGGCTTCGTATAAAGTACTCAGAGTTCTGCAATTTAGACCCCATTCCTGTCTAGATATACGCTTGATCATGCCAAAGACGGAGACAATTTTCTGCTTGACGTATTGGACATGTGGTAAAAAGGTTCTGCAGTCATCCATTATAACTCCAAGATACTTGTAACTTCTAACGTAGTCTATCTTCCGACCCTTAATCTTGATGATAGGCATTCTATTTCGTGATAATTTGCCTTTAATCAGCATGCACTTGGTCTTATCCTCGGAGATATCCATTTTGTGTGTCTTATTCCAGGCTTCACACTTCCTAAGTACAGCATTTCCTCTATCTTCAAGTTCGGCTCTGCTTTTGCCTCGCACGATCACTACTTTATCATCCGCATATGCGATTGTAGTTGTGCCTTCTACGTTGTTGTCATTTGTATCTTCATCAAAGAGCATAGTCCAAGCTATAGGGCCTAGGACAGACCCTTGCGGGCAGCCTCTGTTTACCTCTCTTCCAGTTTTACAATACTTGGTTTTGATCTCCACTCGTCTGTCGCTGAAGTAACTGTTGATCATTCCATACATCTGTTTCGTGACCCTCAACAACCGGAATCTTCTTAGTATGCTGGGCCACCAAACGTTATCGAACGCTCCGCTGATATCAATAAAGATGAGCAACACGTATTTCGAGTCGGAGCTTTCCACTTCCCGTAGAAGTTGAATTATCGCATCTTCTGTAGACTTGCCACTTCTGAAGCCAAATTGATTAGGGGCACATAGGTCGGAGGTGAGATACTTGTCATTTACTCGTTTAACCATTATCTTCTCGTACAACTTCCCTAAGACTGGTAGATAAGAGTAATTGGCCTATAGCTCCCAACCCTGTTGTTCTCCTTATCAGGAGCCTTCTTCAAGATTTTTAAGGTCCCAATCTTCCAACTGCTAGGGAACACTTTTTCTTGAAGGCATTTATTATAAACCCTCCTGATGCACTCAGGGTACATTTCCCAGACCTTTAGGACCATTTCTTTTTCCAGGCTGTCCCATCCGGGTGCTTTCCCATTCTGCATTTTGTATAACGCTTCTCCGATGTCCTGCAACGAGATGTCCTCTTCTTCCCCTTCACCGACGTATTGCTCATTTTCCAGCCTGATAGTTTGTTGTATCGCCGTTTCATCCTCTGTAACATCTAATGGTATCATCTTGTCAAGGAGCACACTCATTGACTCTTCCCAATCTTCAGTCTCCTCACCTGCTTTGTCAAGTACTGTGCTGAACAGGTCGTCTCCCCTAATCTTCCCCCTGGTTATTTTACTGACTATACCCCATGGGTCATCATTACCAGGGCCTTGGATTAGGTCTCTCCAAGACTGCTCTTTTCTCTTCTTAATCTCTGACTTATATTTCTTTCTAGCCTTCTGTTCTTCTCGCTTCGCCTCTTCAACTCTGTCCGAACTTCCACCCCATGGCATCTTTCTTCTTGCATTATGCAGCTCCTTCCTCCTCTTCTTTACAATTTTCCTTAGACTTGTGAGCTCTTCACACCACCACGGAACGCATCTGTATCTTTTCTTCTTAGGTTTCATCGCTTTACTCGATGCGTCCATCATGGTCTTTGTTAAGTAGTTTACACTCTCTACTGCTGTCGCAGGCAGTGTTAGCTGCCAATGCTGAAGCCTCCGAGTAATTTCTTCTTCAAACACATCCCATTTGGCCGTTTTGATATTATACCTTAATCCCGCATTTATGTCTTCAGTGGATATCACCGGTCTATCTTTTACATACTCAAAGGTTATAAGTCTGTGGTCACTGGTACAACCATGTTCTCTGACTTTCCAGTTCCTAATACTTGGACCATTCGTCACTGTGATGTCAATATTCGACTCTCCATTGTTTGTACTGAACGTGAATAAGTCGCAGGGCTCATTGACTATTAGTAGATCTTCTGCGATGAGGACTTCTTCCAGTCTTTCCCCTTTTTCATCACTGTTTTTGCTGTACCACATTTTCGACGCCGCATTAGTATCGATACCAATGATAAGGCTCTTATTTCTCATACAATTTACAAGTCTTTCTAGTTCTTGTAGATATATGTCGATCTCATGCGATGGTTGGAAGTACATGGATGCAAGGCAAATCTCCCCCATAGGGCCGTTTATAATGCCACATGACATGTGCGTAGTACAGAGGGCATTTACTCTTGTAACTGTGACGTCTCTATTCCTTATTACCACAGCCGTCCATCCGTCCATCTGTCCTTCAACTTCAATGATACGGTAGGAACCATAGCCCTTGACCCTCTTTTTAAAATTGTATGGTTCCTGGATTAGAGCCACGTCAATATTGTGTTCTTCCATATAGGCTTTCACCTGATAAGCCACAACCCTTGAACGCTGCGCGTTTATTTGAACTACTCTTAAATGATCACTTCTGCTACCAGCCATACTCAATTTTGGTTCTAAGTGTCTCAAGCGCCCTCAGGTACTCAGGGCATGTGGGGTCTCGATAGTTATGATTGTCATTCCTTCTTCTGGCATTACAGTTTATGCACTGCGGTGGTTCTCTACTTCTAGGGCAAGTTTCTCCAGTATGTCCATTTCTCCCACAGTGCCTGCAGGTCACTTGCTTCTCAGTACACGCCGATGCAATGTGTCCATATCCGAGACATTTAAAGCAACGAGTTGGGACCAGGAATTCTATTGCTTTATGGGATCTGTGCCCGATGTAGACTCTCCCAGATCCAATCAATCTCCCGAAAATCTTATGGTGCATTTCCATGATAATGTTATTTCCCTTGTCATTGTCTTTACTAGATTGCCTCTTAACTATGTTCACGTTTTGCTCGAAGCTCTCGAACGTTCCTTCGTTTAGGTCAAAGTTCCTGTCGTACAGTTCCCTTTTTATTTCTTGATCGTCCATCTCTTTGGGTACATCAAAAACTAGCAATTTAGGACGTTTCTTTTGTAGACACTCAATCTTTAGACCCATGTCCTGGAGTTTCTGGCTTTCGGTTAATTTCTTCAGGTCAGTGTCGTTGTCCACTTCTATGACTATGCCATGATCTCTAATTGTTCGTAATTGTCTTATCCTCAGGTGCTTCAACTCTTCTTTAAGTGTTGAAGTGGCCAAGTCTCTTATAGCCTCACTAGAAGGTTTTTCCTCCTCCTCACTTGTAGACTTAATGAAGATTGTTTTAAACTTCCGCCTCATGTCCTCCTTATCGAGACCTCTTCCGCTATCTGATCTTTTGCCATTTTGGTCCTTACCGACCACTTCTGCAAAGGTTCTAGGGGCCTTACTTATTTGTTCGGCAACTTCTTCGAGTTTCCCTGTCGAGTTAGTCTGCTCCTGGCTCATTACATCTACTCTGTCTGTTAAATCCAGCACCTTGGTCTTCAGATCTTCCTGATTCTCAGAGACCTTCCTCGTTAAATCCTCAATCCTCTGGATGCTTTTACTCGCTTTAGCAATCTCAAAGACCTCGCCCCTTAATTCCTCTCTTGTTTTGTTAATGTTGTCAATCATGCTTTCTAGGTTAATTCCCATTCTTTTGTTCTCGTCCGTTAAGGCTCTTGCTATGATATTCTCCCTTAACATACTTTGGACTACCTCATCCATATTCCTTATTAGCTCATAACACATGTTCTTGGTTTGATGGCTCATTCTGGTATCGCTTCTTATAGTTCCTTCTAACTCATTTTTGACCCTTCTAAACATCTGGACCGTATCCCCCTCTTTAACCATCTTCTTCTTGCTTTTGTCACCTCTAGCTTCACCCTTCTCACTCCCTTTGATGGGTGTCCTGGGCGTTTTCCCAGATCTCCGGAAACTATTCTCTTCATCAGAGCTCTTTTCCGATTCAGTTCCAGTAAGACTTGCAGGGTCATCATCCATCCATGTCCCTCTTCCCTTCTCTTCATCCCTTTTTGTTAATTTGTCAGTCATTGTAAATCCCACGAGTACTTGTGATAGCATGTCCACCCAAACAGAGCACATTATCTGGGCAAGGCATTTCCATCCCCCCGGGGGCGCCAGGTACCCGGGGTTTAGGCCAGTAAGACCATACGTAACGCCGTTGGCCAACAAATCCCTAGGCCTGGTTTCCCTACCTATTGGATTTAGCGGGTTTTGAATAGTTTCCTTCTATAGAGACCGGCCAGTTAAGGCAAGTCTCCGCCCGGTTCTTAGTTCGGTCGACGTAAGGATTTGAGAGTCCAAGTGCACTAGCCAACTTGTCTCCTCGCCTCCCTCGTTGTCGACCTTAACAGCCGTACCACGTGAAGGTGAACCATGGGCTAGGAGGGTCAGATACATCGTTAAGGCAGGCTGCGTCCAGGTCCCAGACTAGAACTTCACCCTTTTCAGGGTTACCGTCCAGCCCGGTTTCCAGGGCACCCTAACCCCCGTAGATCCCCCTCCATACCGAGAACTAGCTCAGTCACGGCCTAACGGCCACTGTTGTGATGATGGACACCCCGCATCAGCTTGCCGCGCGGCACTACCACGACGATACCGTTGTGATGATGGGAACCCCGCATCAACTTGCCGCGCGGCACTACCACGACAATACCGTTGTGATGATGGGCACCGAGCATCAGCGTGCCGCGCGGCACTACCGCGACAATACCGTTGTGATGATGGGCACCGCATCAGCTTGCCGCGCGGCACTACCACGACGATACCGTTGTGATGATGGGCACCGCGCATCAGCTTGCCGAGCGGCACTCCCTTGACGATCCCGTTTGATGATGGGCACCTCGCATCAGATTGCCGCGCGGCACTACCGCGACAAGACCGTTGTGATGATGGCCACCGCATCAGCTTGCCGCGCGGCACTACCGTGACGATACCGTTGTGATGATGGGCACCGCATAAGCTTGCCGCGCGGCACTACCACGTCGATACCGTTGTGATGATGGGCACCGCATCAGCTTGCCGCGCGGCACTACCACGACGTACAGTTGTGATGATGGGCAGCACCTCGCATCAGCTTGCCGCGCGGCACTACCGTAAAGATACCGTTGTGATGATGGGCACCGCATAAGCTTGCCGAGCGGCACTCTCTTGACGATCCCGTTTGATGATGGGCACCTCGCATCAGATTGCCGCGCGGCACTACCGCGACAATACCGTTGTGATGATGGGAACCGCGCATCAGCTTGCCGCGCGGCACTACCGCGACAATACCGTTGTGATGATGGGCACCGCGCATCAGCTTGCCGCGCGGCACTACCGTGACAATACCGTTGTGATGATGGGCACCGAGCGTCAGCTTGCCGCGCGGCACTACCGCGACGATAACGTTGTGGTGATGGGCACCCAGCTTTAGCTTGCCGCGCGGCACTACCACGACGATACCGTTGTGATGATGGGCACCGAGCGTCAGCTTGCCGCGCGGCACTACCGCGACGATACCGTTGTGATGATGGGCACCCCGCATCAGCTTGCCGCGCGGCACTACCACGACGATACCGTTGTGATGATGGGCACCGCATCAGCTTGCCGCGCGGCACTACCGCGACGATACCGTTGTGATGATGGGCACCGCATCAGCTTGCCGCGCGGCACTACCGCGACGATACCGTTGTGATGATGGGCACCGCGCATCAACTTGCCGCGCGGCACTACCGTGACAATACCGTTGTGATGATGGGCACCGAGCGTCAGCTTGCCGCGCGGCACTACCGCGACGATACCGTTGTGATGATGGGCACCCCGCATCAGCTTGCCGCGCGGCTTTACCACGACGATACCGTTGTGATGATGGGCACCGCATCAGCTTGCCGCGCGGCACTACCGCGACGATACCGTTGTGATGATGGGCACCGCATCAGCTTGCCGCGCGGCACTACCGCGACGATACCGTTGTGATGATGGGCACCGCGCATCAGCTTGCCACGCGGTACTACCGCGACGATACCGTTGTGATGATGGGCACCCCGCATCAGCTTGCCGCGCGGCACTACCACGACGATACCGTTGTGATGATGGGCACCGCATCAGCTTGCCGCGCGGCACTACCGCGACGATACCGTTGTGATGATGGGCACCGCATCAGCTTGCCGCGCGGCACTACCGCGACGATACCGTTGTGATGATGGGCACCGCGCATCAGCTTGCCGCGCGGCACTACCGTGACAATACCGTTGTGATGATGGGCACCGAGCGTCAGCTTGCCGCGCGGCACTACCGCGACGATACCGTTGTGATGATGGGCACCCCGCATCAGCTTGCCGCGCGGCACTACCACGACGATACCGTTGTGATGATGGGCACCGCATCAGCTTGCCGCGCGGCACTACCGCGACGATACCGTTGTGATGATGGGCACCGCATCAGCTTGCCGCGCGGCACTACCGCGACGATACCGTTGTGATGATGGGCACCGCGCATCAGCTTGCCACGCGGTACTACCGCGACTATACCGTTGAGATGATGGAAACCGCATCAGCTTGCCGCGCGGCACTACCGCGACGATACCGTTGTGATGATGGGCACTGCATCAGCTTGCCGCGCGGCACTACCGCGACGATACCGTTGTGATGATGGGCACCGCGCATCAGCTTGCCACGCGGTACTACCACGACAATACCGTTGTGATGATGGGCACCGCATCAGCTTGCCGCGCGGCACTACCGCGACGATACCGTTGTGATGATGGGCACCGCGCATCAGCTTGCCACGCGGTACTACCGCGATGATACCGTTTTGATGATGGGCACCGCGCATCAGCTTGCCGCGCGGCACTACCGCGACGATACCTTTGTGATGATGGGCACCCCGCATCAGCTTGCCGCGCGGCACTACCACGACGATACCGTTGTGATGATGGGCACCCCGCATCAGCTTGCCGCGCGGCACTACCGCGACTATACCGTTGTGATGATGGGCACCGCGCATCAGCTTGCCGCGCGGCACTACCTCGACTATACCGTTGTGATGATGGGCACCCCGCATCAGATTGCCGCACGGCACTACCGCGACTATACCGTTGAGATGATGGACACCGCATCAGCTTGCCGCGCGGCACTACTGCGACGATACCGTTAAGTAGATGGGCACCCCGCATCAGATTGCCGCACGGCACTACCGCGACTATACCGTTGAGATGATGGACACCGCATCAGCTTGCCGCGCGGCACTACTGCGACGATACCGTTAAGTAGATGGGCACCGCGCTACAGCTTGCCGCGCGGCACTACCGCGACTATACCGTTGTGATGATGGGCACCCCGCATCAGATTGCCGCACGGCACTACCGCGACTATACCGTTAAGATGATGGACACCACATCAGCTTGCCGCGCGGCACTACTGCGACGATACCGTTAAGTAGATGGGCACCGCGCATCAGCTTGCCACGCGGCACTACCGCGACGATACCGTTGTGATGATGGGCACCCCGCATCAGCTTGCCGCGCGGCACTACCGCGACGATACCGTTGTGATGATGGGCACCGCGCATCAGTTTGCCACGCGGCACTACCACGACGATACCGTTGTGATGATGGGCACCGCGCATCAGTTTGCCACGCGGCACTACCACGATGATACCGTTGTTATGATGGGCACCCCGCATCAGTTTGCCACGCGGCACTACCACGACGATACTGTTGTATGATGGGCACCCCGCATCAGCTTGCCACGCGGCACTACCGCGACGATACCGTTGTGATGATGAGCACCCCGCATCAGCTTACCGCGCGGCACTACCGCGACGATACCGTTGTTATGATGGGCACCGCGCATCAGCATGCCACGCGGCACTACCACGACGATACCGTTGTGATGATGGGAACGCGCATCAGCTTGCCGCACGGCAAAAGATATGGACACCGGGCATTATTCGGCAGGTCACTGGCTCAATTCCGGCCACCGGCAATCCTGACTGAAGGTTTTCCGAGGTTTTCCTTAGCAGTAAAAGCGAATGCTGGGATAGACTCATACTAACAGCCCTCGGACATTCCGTCCCAATAATCCAATCACCTTAATATTGTGTCAGGTGAATATAATGTTATAAGTAGCATGTAGATCATTTCACATGGGAATATGATTTAATTAGTTCAATTCAAACATGGTTGACTCCTTCAGGTAGATTAGCCATTCAAATTAAGAAACATGTCGTCTTTATTAGTTTTCATATCGCTTTATCACAAATATAACAATTACCACAATAAATGCTGAAAATACAATTTGCGTCGCAAAATGTAACTTGTCGTCAAGTGACAGTTCAATGCCGAGTGAAAAATAAATACTACATCATAATCACTAATTCATTTACCCTCCCCCCCCCCCCCCACCCCAGCACCAATCTGCCTGATGTTTCACTGAGTAGACATCCGCGGGTTATGAGTGGATGGGGGAGGGGGGGGGGGGGAGGGAGGTATTGGTGACTACAGATAAGAACGATAACCTATTGGACCTTTGATTTGTAACTGTAATTAAACTCTAGGCAATTTCTTAGATCATGTCTTAGTGTTTTAGCTGTGAGACTGGTCTAGTGTTCCCTGCTTGCAATCATGGTGAGTGTAGCCGATAGCGTATTGAAGTGATTCTCATTCGTCGCCTTGACATAACCTTATTACTTTGTTTACTCCGTCAAGTACATATGTGTCGTAGTAAGTGAGTTTCTGGATATATGATCATAGCAATGTCCTTGACATCACCTTATAACATTGTTTACTCCTTCAAGTACATATGTGTCGTAGTCCGTGAGTTTCTGGATATATGATCATAGCAATGTCCTTGACATAACCTTATTACATTGTTTACTCCTTCATGTACATATGTGTCGTAGTCCGTGAGTTTCTGGATATATGATCATAGCAATGTCCTTGACATAACCTTATTACATTGTTTACTCCTTCAAGTACATATGTGTCGTAGTCCGTGAGTTTCTGGATATATGATCATAGCAATGTCCTTGACATAACCTTATTACATTGTTTACTCCTTCAAGTACATATGTGTCGTAGTCCGTGAGTTTCTGGATATATGATCATAGCAATGTCCTTGACATCACCTTATAACATTGTTTACTCCTTCAAGTACATATGTGTCGTAGTCCGTGAGTTTCTGGATATATGATCATAGCAATGTCCTTGACATAACCTTATTACATTGTTAACTCCTTCAAGTACATGTGTGTCGTAGTAACTGAGTATCTGGATATATGATCATAGCAATGTCCTTGACATAACCAAATTATATTGTTTACTCCTTCAAGTACATATGTGTCGAAGTAACTGAGTATCTGGATATATGATCATAGCAATGTCCTTGACATAACCTTATTACATTGTTTACTCCTTCAAGTACATATGTGGCGTAGTCAGTGAGTTTCTGGATATACGATCATAGCAATGTCCTTGACATAACCTTATTACATTGTTTACTCCTTCAAGTACATGTGTGTCGTAGTCACTGAGTATCTGGATATACGACCATAGCAATGTGGAGAGTCTAGATCTATAGGCAGTAACAGCTGACATTCAGCAGGGCAAATATGTACCTAGGAAACATTCTTTGAACAATGTTTCGCGTCCGTTCCAATAAGCTCTATATGTAAAACGCACAGGCCTGATAATAAATAATTGTGTACACAGAACAGACCAGCAGATATAGTTTGTGTCAACTAGCTAGGTGTATTTTGGAAGCGACTGTATTGCCGTGAGCGGAACCGGTGTCCCAGGAATCGCTTACCCCCCCGGTAAACCAGCTCTAGGGTACAAATACCCCCGCCAGGGATCAATTACGCCCAATAGTAGCAGAGAAGGATACACGAGCCCTAGGGATGGTTTACCCCCAGTCTTATTTCTAAAAACAACACATCCTAGGAGGGTACACGAGCCCTAGGGATAGTTCACCCTCCGTCTTATTTCGTACACAACACATCCAAAGAGGGTACACTAGCCCTGGAGATGGTTTTCCTCAGTCTTCTTTCTTAAACAACACATCCAAGGATGGTACACGAGCCTCGTGTTCCCTCCTGTGATGTGTTAATAAGACTGAGGGTAAACCATCCCTAGGGCTCGTGTACCCTCCTGTGATGTGTTAAATAAGACTGGGGGTAAACCATCCCTAGGGCTCGTGTACCCTCCTGTGATGTGTTAAATAAGACTGGGGGTAAACCATCCCTAGGGCTCGTGTTCCCTCCTGTGATGTGTAATTAAGACTGAGGGTAAACCATCTCTAGGGCTCGTGTTCCCTCCTGTGATGTGTTAAATAAGACTGGGGGTAAACCATCCCTAGGGCTCGTGTTCACTCCAGTGATGTGTTAATAAGACTGAGGGTAAACCATCCCTAGAGCTCGTGTTCCCTCCTGTGATGTGTTAAATAAGACTGAGGGTAAACCATCCCTAGGGCTCGTGTTCCCTCCAGTGATGTGTTAATAAGACTGAGGGTAAACCATCCCTAGAGCTCGTGTTCCCTCCTGTGATGTGTTAAATAAGACTGAGGGTAAACCATCCCTAGGGCTCGTGTTCCCTCCAGTGATGTGTTAATATGACTGAGGGTAAACCATCCCTAGGGCTCGTGTACCCTCCTGTGATGTGTTAAATATCACTGGGGGTAAACCATCCCTAGGGCTCGTGTTCCCTCCTGTGATGTGTAATTAAGACTGAGGGTAAACCATCCCTAGGGCTCGTGTTCCCTCCTGTGATGTGTTAAATAAGACTGAGGGTAAACCATCCCTAGGGCTCGTGTTCCCTCCAGTGATGTGTTAATAAGACTGAGGGTAAACCATCCCTAGGGCTCGTGTACCCTCCTGTGATGTGTTAAATAAGACTGGGGTTAAACCATCCCTAGTGCTCGTGTTCCCTCCTGTGATGTGTAATTAAGACTGAGGGTAAACAATCCCTAGGGCTCGGGTACCCTCCTGTGATGTGTTAAATAAGACTGAGGGTAAACCATCCCTAGAGCTCGTGTTCCCTCCTGTGATGTGTTAAATAAGACTAAGGGTAAACCATCCCTAGGGCTCGTGTTCCCTCTTGTGATGTGTTAAATAAGACTGAGGGTAAACCATCCCTAAAGCTCGTGTTCCCTCCTGTGATGTGTTAAATAAGACTGGGGGTAAACCATCCTAGGGCTCGTGTTCCCTCCTGTGATGTGTTAAATAAGACTGGAGGTAAACCATCCCTAGGGCTCGTGTACCTTCCTGTGATGTGTTTAATAAGACTGGAGGTAAACCATCCCTAGGGCTCGTGTTCCCTCCTGTGATGTGTTAAATAAGACTGTTGGTAAAGCATCCCTAGGGCTCGTGTACCCTCCTGTAATGTGTTAAATAAGACTTGGGGTAAACCATCCCTAGGGCTCGTGTTGCCTCCTGTGATGTGTTAAATAAGATTGGGGGTAAACCATCCCTAGGGCTCGTGTAACCTTCTGTGATGTGTTAAATAAGACTGGGGGTAAACTATCCATAGGGCTCGTGTACCCTCCTGTGATGTGTTAAATAAGACTGAGGGTAAACCATCCCTAGGGCTCGTGTACCCTCCTGTGATGTGTTAAATAAGACTGGGGGTAAACCATCCCTAGGGCTCGTGTACCCTCCTGTGATCTGTTAAATAAGACTGAGGGTTAACTATCTCTAGGGCTCGTGTACACTCCTGTGATCTGTTAAATAAGACTGAGGGTAAACCATCCCTAGGCCTCGTGTACACTCCTGTGATGTGTTAAATAAGACTGAGGGTAAACCATCCCTAGGCCTCGTGTACACTCCTGTGATGTGTTAAATAAGACTGAGGGTAAACCATCCCTAGGGCTCGTGTTGCCTCTTGTGATGTGTTAAATAAGACTGAGGGTAAAGCATCCCTAGGGCTCGTGTACCCTCCTGTGATGTGTTAAATAAGACTGGGGGTAAACCATCCCTAGGCCTCGTGTACCCTCCTGTGATCTGTTAAATAAGACTGAGGGTTAACTATCTCTAGGGCTCGAGTACACTCCTGTGATGTGTTAAATAAGACTGAGGGTAAACCAACCCTAGGGCTCGTGTTGCCTCCTGTGATGTGTTAAATAAGACTGAGGGTAAAGCATTCCTAGGGCTCGTGTTCCCTCCTGTGATGTGTTAAATAAGACTGAGGGTAAACCATCCCTAGGGCTCGTGTTGCCTCCTGTGATGTGTTCAATAAGACTGAGGGTTAACCATCCCTAGGGCTCGTGTTCCCTCCTGTGATGTGTTCAATAAGACTGAGGGTAAACCATCCCTAGGGCTCGTGTTCCCTCCTGTGATGTGTTAAATAAGACTGGGGGTAAACCATCCCTAGGGCTCGTGTTCCCTCCTGTGATGTGTTAAATAAGACTGAGGGTAAGCCATCCCTAGGGCTCGTGTTCCCTCCTGTGATGTGTTAAATAAGTCTGAGGGTAAAGCATCCCTAGGGCTCGTGTTCCCTCCTGTGATGTGTTAAATAAGACTGAGGGTAAAGCATTCCTAGGGCTCGTGTTCCCTCCTGTGATGTGTTAAATAAGACTGAGGGTAAACCATCCCTAGGACTCGTGTACCCTCCTGTATGTGTTAAATAAGACTGGGGTTAAACCATCCCTAGGGCTCGTGTACCCTTCTGTGATATGTTAAATAAGACTGGGGGTAAACCATCCCTAGGGCTCGTGTACCCTTCTTTGATGTGTTAAATAAGACTGAGGGTAAACCATCTCTGGAGCTCGTGTTCCCTCCTGTGATGTGTTAAATAAGACTGAGGGTAAACCATCTCTGGAGCTCGTGTTCCCTCCTGTGATGTGTTAAATAAGACTGTGGGTAAACCATCCCTAGGACTCGTGTACCCTCCTGTATGTGTTAAATAAGACTGGGGTTAAACCATCCCTAGGGCTCGTGTACCCTTCTGTGATATGTTAAATAAGACTGGGGGTAAACCATCCCTAGGGCTCGTGTACCCTTCTTTGATGTGTTAAATAAGACTGAGGGTAAACCATCTCTGGAGCTCGTGTTCCCTCCTGTGATGTGTTAAATAAGACTGAGGGTAAACCATCTCTGGAGCTCGTGTTCCCTCCTGTGATGTGTTAATAAGACTGTGGGTAAACCATCTCTGGAGCTCGTGTTGCCTCCTGTGATGTGTTAAATAAGACTGAGGGTAAACCATCCCTAGGGCTCGTGTTCCCTCCTGTGATGTGTTAAATAAGACTGTGGGTAAACCATCTCTGGAGCTCGTGTTCCCTCCTGTGATGTGTTAAATAAGACTGTGGGTAAACCATCTCTGGAGCTCGTGTTCCCTCCTGTGATGTGTTAAATAAGACTGTGGGTAAACCATCTCTGGAGCTCGTGTTCCCTCCTGTGATGTGTTAAATAAGACTGTGGGTAAACCATCTCTGGAGCTCGTGTTGCCTCCTGTGATGTGTTAAATAAGACTGAGGGTAAACCATCCCTAGGGCTCGTGTTCCCTCCTGTGATGTGTTAAATAAGACTGTGGGTAAACCATCTCTGGAGCTCGTGTTCCCTCCTGTGATGTGTTAAATAAGACTGTGGGTAAACCATCTCTGGAGCTCGTGTTCCCTCCTGTGATGTGTTAAATAAGACTGAGGGTAAACCATCTCTGGAGCTCGTGTTCCCTCCTGTGATGTGTTAAATAAGACTGTGGGTAAACCATCTCTGGAGCTCGTGTTCCCTCCTGTGATGTGTTAAATAAGACTGGGGGTAAACCATCCCTAGGGCTCGTGTTCCCTCCTGTGATGTGTTAAATAAGACTGGGGGTAAACCATCCCAAGGGCTCGTGTTCCCTCCTGTGATGTGTTAAATAAGACTGAGGGTAAACCATCTCTGGAGCTCGTGTTCCCTCCTGTGATGTGTTAAATAAGACTGAGGGTAAACCATCTCTGGAGCTCGTGTTCCCTCCTGTGATGTGTTAAATAAGACTGAGGGTAAACCATCCCTAGGGCTCGTGTTCCCTCCTGTGATGTGTTAAATAAGACTGTGGGTAAACCATCTCTGGAGCTCGTGTTCCCTCCTGTGATGTGTTAAATAAGACTGAGGGTAAACCATCTCTGGAGCTCGTGTTCCCTCCTGTGATGTGTTAAATAAGACTGAGGGTAAACCATCCCTAGGGCTCGTGTTCCCTCCTGTGATGTGTTAAATAAGACTGAGGGTAAACCATCCCTAGGGCTCGTGTTCCCTCCTGTGATGTGTTAAATAAGACTGTGGGTAAACCATCTCTGGAGCTCGTGTTCCCTCCTGTGATGTGTTAAATAAGACTGTGGGTAAACCATCTCTGGAGCTCGTGTTCCCTGCTGTGATGTGTTAAATAAGACTGTGGGTAAACCATCTCTGGAGCTCGTGTTCCCTGCTGTGATGTGTTAAATAAGACTGTGGGTAAACCATCTCTGGAGCTCGTGTTCCCTCCTGTGATGTGTTAAATAAGACTGTGGGTAAACCATCTCTGGAGCTCGTGTTCCCTCCTGTGATGTGTTAAATAAGACTGTGGGTAAACCATCTCTGGAGCTCGTGTTCCCTGCTGTGATGTGTTAAATAAGACTGTGGGTAAACCATCTCTGGAGCTCGTGTTCCCTCCTGTGATGTGTTAAATAAGACTGTGGGTAAACCATCTCTGGAGCTCGTGTTCCCTGCTGTGATGTGTTAAATAAGACTGAGGGTAAACCATCTCTGGAGCTCGTGTTCCCTCCTGTGATGTGTTAAATAAGACTGAGGGTAAACCATCCCTAGGGCTCGTGTTCCCTCCTGTGATGTGTTAAATAAGACTGAGGGTAAACCATCCCTAGGGCTCGTGTTCCCTCCTGTGATGTGTTAAATAAGACTGTGGGTAAACCATCTCTGGAGCTCGTGTTCCCTCCTGTGATGTGTTAAATAAGACTGTGGGTAAACCATCTCTGGAGCTCGTGTTCCCTGCTGTGATGTGTTAAATAAGACTGTGGGTAAACCATCTCTGGAGCTCGTGTTCCCTGCTGTGATGTGTTAAATAAGACTGTGGGTAAACCATCTCTGGAGCTCGTGTTCCCTCCTGTGATGTGTTAAATAAGACTGTGGGTAAACCATCTCTGGAGCTCGTGTTCCCTCCTGTGATGTGTTAAATAAGACTGTGGGTAAACCATCTCTGGAGCTCGTGTTCCCTGCTGTGATGTGTTAAATAAGACTGTGGGTAAACCATCTCTGGAGCTCGTGTTCCCTCCTGTGATGTGTTAAATAAGACTGTGGGTAAACCATCTCTGGAGCTCGTGTTCCCTGCTGTAATGTGTTAAATAAGACTGTGGGTAAACCATCTCTGGAGCTCGTGTTCCCTCCTGTGATGTGTTAAATAAGACTGTGGGTAAACCATCTCTGGAGCTCGTGTTCCCTGCTGTGATGTGTTAAATAAGACTGTGGGTAAACCATCTCTGGAGCTCGTGTTCCCTGCTGTGATGTGTTAAATAAGACTGTGGGTAAACCATCTCTGGAGCTCGTGTTCCCTCCTGTGATGTGTTAAATAAGACTGTGGGTAAACCATCTCTGGAGCTCGTGTTCCCTCCTGTGATGTGTTAAATAAGACTGTGGGTAAACCATCTCTGGAGCTCGTGTTCCCTCCTGTGATGTGTTAAATAAGACTGAGGGTAAACCATCCCTAGGGCTCGTGTTCCCTCCTGTGATGTGTTAAATAAGACTGAGGGTAAACCATCCCTAGGGCTCGTGTTCCTTCCTGTGATGTGTTAAATAAGACTGTGGGTAAACCATCTCTGGAGCTCGTGTTCCCTCCTGTGATGTGTTAAATAAGACTGAGGGTAAACCATCCCTAGGGCTCGTGTTCCCTCCTGTGATGTGTTAAATAAGACTGAGGGTAAACCATCTCTGGAGCTCGTGTTCCCTCCTGTGATGTGTTAAATAAGACTGTGGGTAAACCATCTCTGGAGCTCGTGTTCCCTCCTGTGATGTGTTAAATAAGACTGAGGGTAAACCATCCCTAGGGCTCGTGTTCCCTCCTGTGATGTGTTAAATAAGACTGTGGGTAAACCATCCCTAGGGCTCGTGTTCCCTCCTGTGATGTGTTAAATAAGACTGTGGGTAAACCATCTCTGGAGCTCGTGTTCCCTCCTGTGATGTGTTAAATAAGACTGAGGGTAAACCATCCCAAGGGCTCGTGTACCCTCCTGTGATGTGTTAAATAAGACTGAGGGTAAACCATCTCTGGAGCTCGTGTTCCCTCCTGTGATGTGTTAAATAAGACTGTGGGTAAACCATCCCTAGGGCTCGTGTTCCCTCCTGTGATGTGTTAAATAAGACTGAGGGTAAACCATCTCTGGAGCTCGTGTTCCCTCCTGTGATGTGTTAAATAAGACTGGGGGTAAACCATCCCTAGGGCTCGTGTTCCCTCCTGTGATGTGTTAAATAAGACTGGGGGTAAACCATCCCAAGCGCTCGTGTTCCCTCCTGTGATGTGTTAAATAAGACTGTGGGTAAACCATCCCTGGAGCTCGTGTTCCCTCCTGTGATGTGTCAAATAAGACTGGGGGTAAACCATCCCAAGCGCTCGTGTTCCCTCCTGTGATGTGTTAAATAAGACTGTGGGTAAACCATCCCTGGAGCTCGTGTTCCCTGCTGTGATGTGTCAAATAAGACTGGGGGTAAACCATCCCAAGCGCTCGTGTTCCCTCCTGTGATGTGTTAAATAAGACTGTGGGTAAACCATCCCTGGAGCTCGTGTTCCCTCCTGTGATGTGTTAAATAAGACTGTGGGTAAACCATCCCTGGAGCTCGTGTTCCCTCCTGTGATGTGTTAAATAAGACTGTGGGTAAACCATCCCAAGCGCTCGTGTACCCTCCTGTGATGTGTTAAATAAGACTGAGGGTAAACCATCCCTGGAGCTCGTGTTCCCTCCTGTGATGTGTTAAATAGGACTGTGGGTAAACCATCTCTGGAGCTCGTGTTCCCTCCTGTGATGTGTTAAATAAGACTGAGGGTAAACCATCCCTAGGGCTCGTGTACCCTCCTGTGATGTGTTAAATAAGACTGAGGGTAAACCATCTCTGGAGCTCGTGTTCCCTCCTGTGATGTGTTAAATAAGACTGAGGGTAAACCATCTCTGGAGCTCGTGTTCCCTCCTGTGATGTGTTAAATAGGACTGTGGGTAAACCATCTCTGGAGCTCGTGTTCCCTCCTGTGATGTGTTAAATAAGACTGTGGGTAAACCATCCCTAGGGCTCGTGTACCCTCCTGTGATGTGTTAAATAAGACTGAGGGTAAACCATCCCAAGGGCTCGTGTTCCCTCCTGTGATGTGTTAAATAAGACTGTGGGTAAACCATCCCTAGGGCTCGTGTTCCCTCCTGTGATGTGTTAAATAAGACTGTGGGTAAACCATCTCTGGAGCTCGTGTTCCCTCCTGTGATGTGTTAAATAAGACTGTGGGTAAACCATCTCTGGAGCTCGTGTTCCCTCCTGTGATGTGTTAAATAAGACTGTGGGTAAACCATCCCTAGGGCTCGTGTTCCCTCCTGTGATGTGTTAAATAAGACTGAGGGTAAACCATCCCAAGGGCTCGTGTTCCCTCCTGTGATGTGTTAAATAAGACTGTGGGTAAACCATCTCTGGAGCTCGTGTTCCCTCCTGTGATGTGTTAAATAAGACTGTGGGTAAACCATCTCTGGAGCTCGTGTTCCCTCCTGTGATGTGTTAAATAAGACTGAGGGTAAACCATCCCTAGGGCTCGTGTACCCTCCTGTGATGTGTTAAATAAGACTGAGGGTAAACCATCTCTGGAGCTCGTGTTCCCTCCTGTGATGTGTTAAATAAGACTGAGGGTAAACCATCTCTGGAGCTCGTGTTCCCTCCTGTGATGTGTTAAATAAGACTGTGGGTAAACCATCCCAAGAGCTCGTGTTCCCTCCTGTGATGTGTTAAATAAGACTGTGGGTAAACCATCCCAAGAGCTCGTGTTCCCTCCTGTGATGTGTTAAATAAGACTGAGGGTAAACCATCCCTAGGGCTCGTGTTCCCTCCTGTGATGTGTTAATAAGACTGTGGGTAAACCATCCCAAGAGCTCGTGTTCCCTCCTGTGATGTGTTAAATAAGACTGAGGGTAAACCATCCCTAGGGCTCGTGTTCCCTCCTGTGATGTGTTAATAAGACTGTGGGTAAACCATCCCAAGAGCTCGTGTTCCCTCCTGTGATGTGTTAAATAAGACTGAGGGTAAACCATCCCTAGGGCTCGTGTTCCCTCCTGTGATGTGTTAATAAGACTGTGGGTAAACCATCCCAAGAGCTCGTGTTCCCTCCTGTGATGTGTTAAATAAGACTGAGGGTAAACCATCCCTAGAGCTCGTGTTCCCTCCTGTGATGTGTTAAATAAGACTGAGGGTAAACCATCTCTGGAGCTCGTGTTCCCTCCTGTGATGTGTTAAATAAGACTGTGGGTAAACCATCCCAAGAGCTCGTGTTCCCTCCTGTGATGTGTTAAATAAGACTGAGGGTAAACCATCTCTGGAGCTCGTGTTCCCTCCTGTGATGTGTTAAATAAGACTGTGGGTAAACCATCCCAAGAGCTCGTGTTCCCTGCTGTGATGTGTTAAATAAGACTGAGGGTAAACCATCTCTATGGCTCGTGTTCCCTGCTGTGATGTGTTAAATAAGACTGAGGGTAAACCATCTCTATGGCTCGTGTTCCCTGCTGTGATGTGTTAAATAAGACTGAGGGTAAACCATCCCAAGAGCTCGTGTTCCCTCCTGTGATGTGTTAAATAAGACTGAGGGTAAACCATCCCAAGAGCTCGTGTTCCCTCCTGTGATGTGTTAAATAAGACTGTGGGTAAACCATCTCTGGAGCTCGTGTACCCTCCTGTGATGTGTTAAATAAGACTGAGGGTAAACCATCTCTGGAGCTCGTGTTCCCTCCTGTGATGTGTTAAATAAGACTGAGGGTAAACCATCTCTGGAGCTCGTGTTCCCTCCTGTGATGTGTTAAATAAGACTGTGGGTAAACCATCCCAAGAGCTCGTGTTCCCTCCTGTGATGTGTTAAATAAGACTGAGGGTAAACCATCTCTGGAGCTCGTGTTCCCTCCTGTGATGTGTTAAATAAGACTGAGGGTAAACCATCCCTAGGGCTCGTGTTCCCTCCTGTGATGTGTTAAATAAGACTGAGGGTAAACCATCTCTGGAGCTCGTGTTCCCTCCTGTGATGTGTTAAATAAGACTGAGGGTAAACCATCCCTAGGGCTCGTGTTCCCTCCTGTGATGTGTTAAATAAGACTGAGGGTAAACCATCTCTGGAGCTCGTGTTCCCTCCTGTGATGTGTTAAATAAGACTGAGGTTAAACCATCTCAAGGGCTCGTGTTCCCTCCTGTGATGTGTTAAATAAGACTGAGGGTAAACCATCCCAAGAGCTCGTGTACCCTCCTGTGATGTGTTAAATAAGACTGTGGGTAAACCATCCCAAGAGCTCGTGTACCCTCCTGTGATGTGTTAAATAAGACTGAGGGTAAACCATCCCAAGAGCTCGTGTACCCTCCTGTGATGTGTTAAATAAGACTGAGGGTAAACCATCTCTGGAGCTCGTGTACCCTCCTGTGATGTGTTAAATAAGACTGTGGGTAAACCATCTCTGGAGCTCGTGTACCCTCCTGTGATGTGTTAAATAAGACTGAGGGTAAACCATCTCTGGAGCTCGTGTACCCTCCTGTGATGTGTTAAATAAGACTGTGGGTAAACCATCCCAAGAGCTCGTGTTCCCTCCTGTGATGTGTTAAATAAGACTGAGGGTAAACCATCTCTGGAGCTCGTGTTCCCTCCTGTGATGTGTTAAATAAGACTGTGGGTAAACCATCCCAAGAGCTCGTGTACCCTCCTGTGATGTGTTAAATAAGACTGAGGGTAAACCATCTCTGGAGCTCGTGTTCCCTCCTGTGATGTGTTAAATAAGACTGAGGGTAAACCATCTCTGGAGCTCGTGTTCCCTCCTGTGATGTGTTAAATAAGACTGTGGGTAAACCATCCCAAGAGCTCGTGTACCCTCCTGTGATGTGTTAAATAAGACTGAGGGTAAACCATCCCAAGGGCTCGTGTACCCTCCTGTGATGTGTTAAATAAGACTGTGGGTAAACCATCCCAAGAGCTCGTGTACCCTCCTGTGATGTGTTAAATAAGACTGTGGGTAAACCATCCCAAGAGCTCGTGTACCCTCCTGTGATGTGTTAAATAAGACTGAGGGTAAACCATCTCTGGAGCTCGTGTTCCCTCCTGTGATGTGTTAAATAAGACTGAGGTTAAACCATCTCAAGGGCTCGTGTTCCCTCCTGTGATGTGTTAAATAAGACTGTGGGTAAACCATCCCAAGAGCTCGTGTACCCTCCTGTGATGTGTTAAATAAGACTGAGGGTAAACCATCCCTAGGGCTCGTGTTCCCTCCTGTGATGTGTTAAATAAGACTGAGGTTAAACCATCTCAAGGGCTCGTGTTCCCTCCTGTGATGTGTTAAATAAGACTGAGGGTAAACCATCCCTAGGGCTCGTGTTCCCTCCTGTGATGTGTTAAATAAGACTGTGGGTAAACCATCCCAAGAGCTCGTGTACCCTCCTGTGATGTGTTAAATAAGACTGAGGGTAAACCATCTCTGGAGCTCGTGTTCCCTCCTGTGATGTGTTAAATAAGACTGAGGTTAAACCATCTCAAGGGCTCGTGTTCCCTCCTGTGATGTGTTAAATAAGACTGAGGTTAAACCATCCCAAGAGCTCGTGTACCCTCCTGTGATGTGTTAAATAAGACTGAGGGTAAACCATCCCTAGGGCTCGTGTTCCCTCCTGTGATGTGTTAAATAAGACTGAGGGTAAACCATCCCTAGGGCTCGTGTTTCCTCTTGTGATGTGTTAAATAAGACTGGGGTAAACCATCCCTAAGGCTCGTGTTCCCTCCTGTGATGTGTTAAATAAGACTGTGGGTAAACCATCTCTGGAGCTCGTGTACCCTCCTGTGATGTGTTAAATAAGACTGTGGGTAAACCATCCCAAGAGCTCGTGTACCCTCCTGTGATGTGTTAAATAAGACTGAGGGTAAACCATCTCTGGAGCTCGTGTTCCCTCCTGTGATGTGTTAAATAAGACTGAGGTTAAACCATCTCAAGGGCTCGTGTTCCCTCCTGTGATGTGTTAAATAAGACTGTGGGTAAACCATCCCAAGAGCTCGTGTACCCTCCTGTGATGTGTTAAATAAGACTGAGGGTAAACCATCTCTGGAGCTCGTGTTCCCTCCTGTGATGTGTTAAATAAGACTGAGGGTAAACCATCCCTAGGGCTCGTGTTCCCTCCTGTGATGTGTTAAATAAGACTGAGGGTAAACCATCTCTGGAGCTCGTGTTCCCTCCTGTGATGTGTTAAATAAGACTGAGGTTAAACCATCCCAAGAGCTCGTGTACCCTCCTGTGATGTGTTAAATAAGACTGAGGGTAAACCATCCCTAGGGCTCGTGTTCCCTCCTGTGATGTGTTAAATAAGACTTAGGGTAAACCATCCCTAGGGCTCGTGTTCCCTCCTGTGATGTGTTAAATAAGACTGGGGGTAAACCATCCCAAGAGCTCGTGTACCCTCCTGTGATGTGTTAAATAAGACTGAGGTTAAACCATCCCTAGGGCTCGTGTTCCCTCCTGTGATGTGTTAAATAAGACTGGGGGTAAACCATCCCAAGAGCTCGTGTACCCTCCTGTGATGTGTTAAATAAGACTGAGGTTAAACCATCCCAAGAGCTCGTGTTCCCTCCTGTGATGTGTTAAATAAGACTGAGGGTAAACCATCCCAAGAGCTCGTGTTCCCTCCTGTGATGTGTTAAATAAGACTGGGGGTAAACCATCCCAAGAGCTCGTGTACCCTCCTGTGATGTGTTAAATAAGACTGAGGTTAAACCATCCCTAGGGCTCGTGTTGCCTCCTGTGATGTGTTAAATAAGACTGAGGGTAAACCATCCCTAGGGCTCGTGTTCCCTCCTGTGATGTGTTAAATAAGACTGAGGTTAAACCATCCCAAGAGCTCGTGTACCCTCCTGTGATGTGTTAAATAAGACTGAGGGTAAACCATCCCTAGGGCTCGTGTTGCCTCCTGTGATGTGTTAAATAAGACTGAGGGTAAACCATCCCTGGAGCTCGTGTACCCTCCTGTGATGTGTTAAATAAGACTGTGGGTAAACCATCTCTGGAGCTCGTGTTCCCTCCTGTGATGTGTTAAATAAGACTGAGGGTAAACCATCCCTAGGGCTTGTGTTCCCTGCTGTGATGTGTTAAATAAGACTGTGGGTAAACCATCCCAAGAGCTCGTGTTCCCTCCTGGGATGTGTTAATAAGACTGTGGGTAAACCATCTCTGGAGCTCGTGTTCCCTCCTGTGATGTGTTAATAAGACTGTGGGTAAACCATCTCTGGAGCTCGTGTTCCCTCCTGTGATGTGTTAATAAGACTGAGGGTAAACCATCTCTGGAGCTCGTGTTCCCTCCTGTGATGTGTTAATAAGACTGAGGGTAAACCATCCCAAGAGCTCGTGTTCCCTGCTGTGATGTGTTAATAAGACTGTGGGTAAACCATCTCTGGAGCTCGTGTTCCCTCCTGTGATGTGTTAATAAGACTGTGGGTAAACCATCTCTGGAGCTCGTGTTCCCTCCTGTGATGTGTTAATAAGACTGTGGGTAAACCATCTCTGGAGCTCGTGTTCCCTCCTGTGATGTGTTAATAAGACTGTGGGTAAACCATCTCTGGAGCTCGTGTTCCCTCCTGTGATGTGTTAATAAGACTGTGGGTAAACCATCTCTGGAGCTCGTGTTCCCTCCTGTGATGTGTTAATAAGACTGTGGGTAAACCATCTCTGGAGCTCGTGTTCCCTCCTGTGATGTGTTAATAAGACTGTGGGTAAACCATCTCTGGAGCTCGTGTTCCCTCCTGTGATGTGTTAATAAGACTGAGGGTAAACCATCTCTGGAGCTCGTGTTCCCTGCTGTGATGTGTTAATAAGACTGAGGGTAAACCATCTCTGGAGCTCGTGTTCCCTCCTGTGATGTGTTAATAAGACTGAGGGTAAACCATCCCAAGAGCTCGTGTTCCCTCCTGTGATGTGTTAAATAAGACTGAGGGTAAACCATCTCTGGAGCTCGTGTTCCCTCCTGTGATGTGTTAATAAGACTGTGGGTAAACCATCTCTGGAGCTCGTGTTCCCTCCTGTGATGTGTTAATAAGACTGTGGGTAAACCATCTCTGGAGCTCGTGTTCCCTCCTGTGATGTGTTAATAAGACTGTGGGTAAACCATCTCTGGAGCTCGTGTTCCCTCCTGTGATGTGTTAATAAGACTGAGGGTAAACCATCTCTGGAGCTCGTGTTCCCTGCTGTGATGTGTTAATAAGACTGTGGGTAAACCATCTCTGGAGCTCGTGTTCCCTCCTGTGATGTGTTAATAAGACTGTGGGTAAACCATCTCTGGAGCTCGTGTTCCCTCCTGTGATGTGTTAATAAGACTGAGGGTAAACCATCTCTGGAGCTCGTGTTCCCTCCTGTGATGTGTTAATAAGACTGAGGGTAAACCATCCCTAGGGCTCGTGTTCCCTCCTGTGATGTGTTAAATAAGACTGGGGGTCAACCATCCCTAGGGCTCGTGTTCCCTCCTGTGATGTGTTAAATAAGACTGAGGGTAAACCATCTCTGGAGCTCGTGTTCCCTCCTGTGATGTGTTAAATAAGACTGGGGGTCAACCATCCCTAGGGCTCGTGTTCCCTCCTGTGATGTGTTAAATAAGCCTAAGGGTAAACCATCCCTAGGGCTCGTGTTCCCTCTTGTGATGTGTTATATAAGACTGAGGGTAAACCATCCCTGGGGCTCGTGTTCCCTCCTGTGATGTGTTAAATAAGACTGAGGGTAAACCATCCCTAGGGCTCGTGTTCCCTCCTGTGATGTGTTAAATAAGACTGTGGGTAAACCACCCCTAGGGCTCGTGTTCCCTCCTGTGATGTGTTAAATAAGACTGGTGGTCAACCATCCCTAGGGCTCGTGTTCCCTCCTGTGATGTGTTAAATAAGACTGTGGGTAAACCATCTCTGGAGCTCGTGTTCCCTCCTGTGATGTGTTAAATAAGACTGTGGGTAAACCATCCCTAGGGCTCGTGATCCCTCCTGTGATGTGTTAAATAAGACTGAGGGTAAACCATCTCTGGAGCTCGTGTTCCCTCCTGTGATGTGTTAAATAAGACTGAGGGTAAACCATCTCTGGAGCTCGTGTTCCCTCCTGTGATGTGTTAAATAAGACTGAGGGTAAACCATCCCTAGGGCTCGTGATCCCTCCTGTGATGTGTTAAATAAGACTGTGGGTAAACCATCCCTAGGGCTCGTGATCCCTCCTGTGATGTGTTAAATAAGACTGTGGGTAAACCATCTCTGGAGCTCGTGTTCCCTCCTGTGATGTGTTAAATAAGACTGTGGGTAAACCATCCCTAGGGCTCGTGATCCCTCCTGTGATGTGTTAAATAAGACTGTGGGTAAACCACCCCTAGGGCTCGTGTTCCCTCCTGTGATGTGTTAAATAAGACTGTGGGTAAACCATCTCTGGAGCTCGTGTTCCCTCCTGTGATGTGTTAAATAAGACTGTGGGTAAACCATCTCTGGAGCTCGTGTTCCCTCCTGTGATGTGTTAAATAAGACTGAGGGTAAACCATCCCTGGAGCTCGTGTTCCCTCCTGTGATGTGTTAAATAAGACTGTGGGTAAACCATCTCTGGAGCTCGTGTTCCCTCCTGTGATGTGTTAAATAAGACTGTGGGTAAACCATCCCTAGGGCTCGTGATCCCTCCTGTGATGTGTTAAATAAGACTGTGGGTAAACCACCCCTAGGGCTCGTGTTCCCTCCTGTGATGTGTTAAATAAGACTGTGGGTAAACCATCTCTGGAGCTCGTGTTCCCTCCTGTGATGTGTTAAATAAGACTGTGGGTAAACCATCTCTGGAGCTCGTGTTCCCTCCTGTGATGTGTTAAATAAGACTGTGGGTAAACCATCTCTGGAGCTCGTGTTCCCTCCTGTGATGTGTTAAATAAGACTGGGGGTAAACCATCCATAGGGCTCGTGTACCCTCCTGTGATGTGTTAAATAAGACTGTGGGTAAACCATCTCTGGAGCTCGTGTTCCCTCCTGTGATGTGTTAATAAGACTGTGGGTAAACCATCTCTGGAGCTCGTGTTCCCTCCTGTGATGTGTTAATAAGACTGTGGGTAAACCATCCATAGGGCTCGTGTACCCTCCTGTGATGTGTTAAATAAGACTGTGGGTAAACCATCTCTGGAGCTCGTGTTCCCTCCTGTGATGTGTTAAATAAGACTGGGGGTAAACCATCCATAGGGCTCGTGTACCCTCCTGTGATGTGTTAAATAAGACTGTGGGTAAACCATCTCTGGAGCTCGTGTTCCCTCCTGTGATGTGTTAAATAAGACTGGGGGTAAACCATCCCAAGAGCTCGTGTTCCCTCCTGTGATGTGTTAAATAAGACTGAGGGTAAACCATCTCTGGAGCTCGTGTTCCCTCCTGTGATGTGTTAATAAGACTGTGGGTAAACCATCTCTAGGGCTCGTGTTCCCTCCTGTGATGTGTTAATAAGACTGTGGGTAAACCATCTCTAGGGCTCGTGTTCCCTCCTGTGATGTGTTAATAAGACTGAGGGTAAACCATCTCTAGGGCTCGTGTTCCCTCCTGTGATGTGTTAATAAGACTGTGGGTAAACCATCTCTGGAGCTCGTGTTCCCTCCTGTGATGTGTTAATAAGACTGTGGGTAAACCATCCCTTAAGCTCGTGTTCCCTCCTGTGATGTGTTAATAAGACTGTGGGTAAACCATCTCTGGAGCTCGTGTTCCCTCCTGTGATGTGTTAATAAGACTGTGGGTAAACCATCCCTAGGGCTCGTGTTCCCTCCTGTGATGTGTTAAATAAGACTGAGGGTAAACCATCCCTAGGGCTCGTGATCCCTCCTGTGATGTGTTAAATAAGACTGAGGGTAAACCATCCCTAAGGCTCGTGTTCCCTCCTGTGATGTGTTAAATAAGACTGAGGGTAAACCATCCCTAGGGCTCGTGATCCCTCCTGTGATGTGTTAAATAAGACTGTGGGTAAACCATCTCTGGAGCTCGTGTTCCCTCCTGTGATGTGTTAAATAAGACTGGGGGTAAACCATCTCTGGAGCTCGTGTTCCCTCCTGTGATGTGTTAAATAAGACTGGGGGTAAACCATCTCTGGAGCTCGTGTTCCCTCCTGTGATGTGTTAAATAAGACTGGGGGTAAACCATCTCTGGAGCTCGTGATCCCTCCTGTGATGTGTTAAATAAGACTGTGGGTAAACCATCTCTGGAGCTCGTGTTCCCTCCTGTGATGTGTTAAATAAGACTGGGGGTAAACCATCTCTGGAGCTCGTGATCCCTCCTGTGATGTGTTAAATAAGACTGTGGGTAAACCATCCCTAGGGCTCGTGTTCCCTCCTGTGATGTGTTAAATAAGACTGTGGGTAAACCATCTCTGGAGCTCGTGTTCCCTCCTGTGATGTGTTAAATAAGACTGTGGGTAAACCATCTCTGGAGCTCGTGTTCCCTGCTGTGATGTGTTAAATAAGACTGTGGGTAAACCATCCCTTAAGCTCGTGTTCCCTCCTGTGATGTGTTAAATAAGACTGTGGGTAAACCATCCCTTAAGCTCGTGTTCCCTCTTGTGATGTGTTAAATAAGACTAAGGGTAAACCATCTCTGGAGCTCGTGTTCCCTCCTGTGATGTGTTAAATAAGACTGTGGGTAAACCATCTCTGGAGCTCGTGTTCCCTCCTGTGATGTGTTAAATAAGACTGTGGGTAAACCATCTCTGGAGCTCGTGTTCCCTCCTGTGATGTGTTAAATAAGACTGTGGGTAAACCATCCCTAGGGCTCGTGTTGCCTCCTGTGATGTGTTAATAAGACTGTGGGTAAACCATCTCTGGAGCTCGTGTTCCCTCCTGTAATGTGTTAAATAAGACTGGGGGTAAACCATCTCTGGAGCTCGTGTTCCCTCCTGTAATGTGTTAAATAAGACTGAGGGTAAACCATCTCTGGAGCTCGTGTTCCCTCCTGTGATGTGTTAAATAAGACTGTGGGTAAACCATCTCTGGAGCTCGTGTTCCCTCCTGTGATGTGTTAAATAAGACTGTGGGTAAACCATCTCTGGAGCTCGTGTTCCCTCCTGTGATGTGTTAAATAAGACTGTGGGTAAACCATCCCTAGGGCTCGTGTTCCCTGCTGTGATGTGTTAAATAAGACTGGGGGTAAACCATCTCTGGAGCTCGTGTTCCCTCCTGTGATGTGTTAAATAAGACTGAGGGTAAACCATCTCTGGAGCTCGTGTTCCCTCCTGTGATGTGTTAAATAAGACTGTGGGTAAACCATCTCTGGAGCTCGTGTTCCCTGCTGTGATGTGTTAAATAAGACTGTGGGTAAACCATCTCTGGAGCTCGTGTTCCCTGCTGTGATGTGTTAAATAAGACTGTGGGTAAACCATCTCTGGAGCTCGTGTTCCCTGCTGTGATGTGTTAAATAAGACTGGGGGTAAACCATCTCTGGAGCTCGTGTTCCCTCCTGTGATGTGTTAAATAAGACTGAGGGTAAACCATCTCTGGAGCTCGTGTTCCCTCCTGTGATGTGTTAAATAAGACTGAGGGTAAACCATCTCTGGAGCTCGTGTTCCCTCCTGTGATGTGTTAAATAAGACTGTGGGTAAACCATCCCTAGGGCTCGTGTTCCCTGCTGTGATGTGTTAAATAAGACTGTGGGTAAACCATCCCTAGGGCTCGTGTTCCCTGCTGTGATGTGTTAAATAAGACTGGGGGTAAACCATCTCTGGAGCTCGTGTTCCCTCCTGTGATGTGTTAAATAAGACTGTGGGTAAACCATCTCTGGAGCTCGTGTTCCCTCCTGTGATGTGTTAAATAAGACTGAGGGTAAACCATCTCTGGAGCTCGTGTTCCCTCCTGTGATGTGTTAAATAAGACTGTGGGTAAACCATCCCTAGGGCTCGTGTTCCCTGCTGTGATGTGTTAAATAAGACTGGGGGTAAACCATCTCTGGAGCTCGTGTTCCCTCCTGTGATGTGTTAAATAAGACTGTGGGTAAACCATCCCTTAAGCTCGTGTTCCCTCTTGTGATGTGTTAAATAAGACTAAGGGTAAACCATCTCTGGAGCTCGTGTTCCCTCCTGTGATGTGTTAAATAAGACTGTGGGTAAACCATCTCTGGAGCTCGTGTTCCCTCCTGTGATGTGTTAAATAAGACTGGGGGTAAACCATCTCTGGAGCTCGTGTTCCCTCCTGTGATGTGTTAAATAAGACTGTGGGTAAACCATCTCTGGAGCTCGTGTTCCCTCCTGTAATGTGTTAAATAAGACTGGGGGTAAACCATCTCTGGAGCTCGTGTTCCCTCCTGTGATGTGTTAAATAAGACTGAGGGTAAACCATCTCTGGAGCTCGTGTTCCCTGCTGTGATGTGTTAAATAAGACTGAGGGTAAACCATCTCTGGAGCTCGTGTACCCTCCTGTGATGTGTTAAATAAGACTGTGGGTAAACCATCTCTGGAGCTCGTGTTCCCTCCTGTAATGTGTTAAATAAGACTGTGGGTAAACCATCTCTGGAGCTCGTGTTCCCTCCTGTGATGTGTTAAATAAGACTGTGGGTAAACCATCTCTGGAGCTCGTGTTCCCTCCTGTGATGTGTTAAATAAGACTGTGGGTAAACCATCTCTGGAGCTCGTGTTCCCTCCTGTAATGTGTTAAATAAGACTGTGGGTAAACCATCTCTGGAGCTCGTGTTCCCTCCTGTAATGTGTTAAATAAGACTGTGGGTAAACCATCTCTGGAGCTCGTGTTCCCTCCTGTGATGTGTTAAATAAGACTGAGGGTAAACCATCTCTGGAGCTCGTGTTCCCTCCTGTGATGTGTTAAATAAGACTGTGGGTAAACCATCTCTGGAGCTCGTGTTCCCTCCTGTAATGTGTTAAATAAGACTGTGGGTAAACCATCTCTGGAGCTCGTGTTGCCTCCTGTGATGTGTTAAATAAGACTGTGGGTAAACCATCCCTAGGGCTCGTGTTCCCTCCTGTGATGTGTTAAATAAGACTGGGGGTAAACCATCTCTGGAGCTCGTGTTCCCTGCTGTAATGTGTTAAATAAGACTGTGGGTAAACCATCTCTGGAGCTCGTGTTCCCTCCTGTGATGTGTTAAATAAGACTGTGGGTAAACCATCTCTGGAGCTCGTGTTCCCTCCTGTAATGTGTTAAATAAGACTGTGGGTAAACCATCTCTGGAGCTCGTGTTCCCTGCTGTAATGTGTTAAATAAGACTGTGGGTAAACCATCTCTGGAGCTCGTGTTCCCTCCTGTGATGTGTTAAATAAGACTGTGGGTAAACCATCTCTGGAGCTCGTGTTCCCTCCTGTAATGTGTTAAATAAGACTGTGGGTAAACCATCTCTGGAGCTCGTGTTCCCTCCTGTAATGTGTTAAATAAGACTGTGGGTAAACCATCTCTGGAGCTCGTGTTCCCTCCTGTAATGTGTTAAATAAGACTGAGGGTAAACCATCTCTGGAGCTCGTGATCCCTCCTGTGATGTGTTAAATAAGACTGAGGGTAAACCATCCTTAGGGCTCGTGTTCCCTCTTGTGATGTGTTAAATAAGACTGTGGGTAAACCATCTCTGGAGCTCGTGTTCCCTGCTGTAATGTGTTAATAAGACTGTGGGTAAACCATCTCTGGAGCTCGTGTTCCCTCCTGTAATGTGTTAAATAAGACTGAGGGTAAACCATCCTTAGGGCTCGTGTTCCCTCTTGTGATGTGTTAAATAAGACTGTGGGTAAACCATCTCTGGAGCTCGTGTTCCCTCCTGTAATGTGTTAAATAAGACTGAGGGTAAACCATCCTTAGGGCTCGTGTTCCCTCTTGTGATGTGTTAAATAAGACTGTGGGTAAACCATCTCTGGAGCTCGTGTTCCCTGCTGTGATGTGTTAAATAAGACTGTGGGTAAACCATCCTTAGGGCTCGTGTTCCCTCTTGTGATGTGTTAAATAAGACTGTGGGTAAACCATCTCTGGAGCTCGTGTTCCCTGCTGTAATGTGTTAAATAAGACTGTGGGTAAACCATCTCTGGAGCTCGTGTTCCCTCCTGTAATGTGTTAAATAAGACTGTGGGTAAACCATCTCTGGAGCTCGTGTTCCCTGCTGTGATGTGTTAAATAAGACTGAGGGTAAACCATCCCTAGGGCTCGTGTTCCCTCCTGTGATGTGTTAAATAAGACTGTGGGTAAACCATCTCTGGAGCTCGTGTTCCCTCCTGTAATGTGTTAAATAAGACTGAGGGTAAACCATCCCTAGGGCTCGTGTTCCCTCCTGTGATGTGTTAAATAAGACTGTGGGTAAACCATCTCTGGAGCTCGTGTTCCCTCCTGTAATGTGTTAAATAAGACTGTGGGTAAACCATCTCTGGAGCTCGTGTTCCCTCCTGTAATGTGTTAAATAAGACTGTGGGTAAACCATCTCTGGAGCTCGTGTTCCCTCCTGTAATGTGTTAAATAAGACTGTGGGTAAACCATCTCTGGAGCTCGTGTTCCCTCCTGTAATGTTTTAAATAAGACTGTGGGTAAACCATCTCTGGAGCTCGTGTTCCCTCCTGTAATGTGTTAAATAAGACTGTGGGTAAACCATCTCTGGAGCTCGTGTTCCCTCCTGTAATGTGTTAAATAAGACTGTGGGTAAACCATCTCTGGAGCTCGTGTTCCCTGCTGTGATGTGTTAAATAAGACTGTGGGTAAACCATCTCTGGAGCTCGTGTTCCCTCCTGTAATGTGTTAAATAAGACTGTGGGTAAACCATCTCTGGAGCTCGTGTTCCCTGCTGTAATGTGTTAAATAAGACTGTGGGTAAACCATCTCTGGAGCTCGTGTTCCCTCCTGTAATGTGTTAAATAAGACTGTGGGTAAACCATCTCTGGAGCTCGTGTTCCCTCTGTGATGTGTTAAATAAGACTGTGGGTAAACCATCTCTGGAGCTCGTGTTCCCTCCTGTAATGTGTTAAATAAGACTGAGGGTAAACCATCTCTGGAGCTCGTGTTCCCTGCTGTGATGTGTTAAATAAGACTGTGGGTAAACCATCTCTGGAGCTCGTGTTCCCTGCTGTGATGTGTTAAATAAGACTGTGGGTAAACCATCTCTGGAGCTCGTGTTCCCTGCTGTGATGTGTTAAATAAGACTGTGGGTAAACCATCTCTGGAGCTCGTGTTCCCTGCTGTGATGTGTTAAATAAGACTGTGGGTAAACCATCTCTGGAGCTCGTGATCCCTCCTGTGATGTGTTAAATAAGACTGTGGGTAAACCATCTCTGGAGCTCGTGTTCCCTCCTGTGATGTGTTAAATAAGACTGTGGGTAAACCATCTCTGGAGCTCGTGTTCCCTCCTGTGATGTGTTAAATAAGACTGTGGGTAAACCATCTCTGGAGCTCGTGTTCCCTCCTGTGATGTGTTAAATAAGACTGTGGGTAAACCATCTCTGGAGCTCGTGTTCCCTCCTGTGATGTGTTAAATAAGACTGTGGGTAAACCATCTCTGGAGCTCGTGTTCCCTCCTGTAATGTGTTAAATAAGACTGTGGGTAAACCATCTCTGGAGCTCGTGTTCCCTGCTGTGATGTGTTAAATAAGACTGTGGGTAAACCATCTCTGGAGCTCGTGTTCCCTGCTGTGATGTGTTAAATAAGACTGTGGGTAAACCATCTCTGGAGCTCGTGATCCCTCCTGTGATGTGTTAAATAAGACTGTGGGTAAACCATCTCTGGAGCTCGTGTTCCCTCCTGTGATGTGTTAAATAAGACTGTGGGTAAACCATCTCTGGAGCTCGTGTTCCCTCCTGTGATGTGTTAAATAAGACTGTGGGTAAACCATCTCTGGAGCTCGTGTTCCCTCCTGTGATGTGTTAATAAGACTGTGGGTAAACCATCTCTGGAGCTCGTGTTCCCTCCTGTGATGTGTTAAATAAGACTGTGGGTAAACCATCTCTAGGGCTCGTGTTCCCTCCTGTGATGTGTTAAATAAGACTGTGGGTAAACCATCTCTGGAGCTCGTGTTCCCTCCTGTGATGTGTTAAATAAGACTGTGGGTAAACCATCTCTGGAGCTCGTGTTCCCTCCTGTGATGTGTTAAATAAGACTGTGGGTAAACCATCTCTGGAGCTCGTGTTCCCTCCTGTAATGTGTTAAATAAGACTGTGGGTAAACCATCTCTGGAGCTCGTGTTCCCTGCTGTGATGTGTTAAATAAGACTGTGGGTAAACCATCTCTGGAGCTCGTGTTCCCTGCTGTGATGTGTTAAATAAGACTGAGGGTAAACCATCTCTGGAGCTCGTGTTCCCTCCTGTGATGTGTTAAATAAGACTGTGGGTAAACCATCTCTGGAGCTCGTGTTCCCTGCTGTGATGTGTTAAATAAGACTGTGGGTAAACCATCTCTGGAGCTCGTGTTCCCTCCTGTGATGTGTTAATAAGACTGTGGGTAAACCATCTCTGGAGCTCGTGTTCCCTGCTGTGATGTGTTAAATAAGACTGTGGGTAAACCATCTCTGGTGCTCGTGTTCCCTCCTGTGATGTGTTAATAAGACTGTGGGTAAACCATCCCTAGGGCTCGTGTTCCCTGCTGTGATGTGTTAAATAAGACTGTGGGTAAACCATCTCTGGAGCTCGTGTTCCCTCCTGTGATGTGTTAATAAGACTGTGGGTAAACCATCCCTGGAGCTCGTGTTCCCTGCTGTGATGTGTTAAATAAGACTGTGGGTAAACCATCTCTGGAGCTCGTGTTCCCTGCTGTGATGTGTTAAATAAGACTGTGGGTAAACCATCTCTGGAGCTCGTGTTCCCTGCTGTGATGTGTTAAATAAGACTGTGGGTAAACCATCTCTGGAGCTCGTGTTCCCTCCTGTGATGTGTTAATAAGACTGTGGGTAAACCATCCCTGGAGCTCGTGTTCCCTGCTGTGATGTGTTAAATAAGACTGTGGGTAAACCATCTCTGGAGCTCGTGTTCCCTCCTGTAATGTGTTAAATAAGACTGTGGGTAAACCATCCCTGGAGCTCGTGTTCCCTGCTGTGATGTGTTAAATAAGACTGTGGGTAAACCATCTCTGGAGCTCGTGTTCCCTCCTGTGATGTGTTAATAAGACTGTGGGTAAACCATCCCTGGAGCTCGTGTTCCCTGCTGTGATGTGTTAAATAAGACTGTGGGTAAACCATCTCTGGAGCTCGTGTTCCCTGCTGTGATGTGTTAAATAAGACTGTGGGTAAACCATCTCTGGAGCTCGTGTTCCCTCCTGTGATGTGTTAATAAGACTGTGGGTAAACCATCTCTGGAGCTCGTGTTCCCTGCTGTGATGTGTTAAATAAGACTGTGGGTAAACCATCTCTGGAGCTCGTGTTCCCTGCTGTGATGTGTTAAATAAGACTGTGGGTAAACCATCTCTGGAGCTCGTGTTCCCTCCTGTGATGTGTTAAATAAGACTGTGGGTAAACCATCTCTGGAGCTCGTGTTCCCTGCTGTGATGTGTTAATAAGACTGGGGGTAAACCATCTCTGGAGCTCGTGTTCCCTCCTGTGATGTGTTAAATAAGACTGTGGGTAAACCATCTCTGGAGCTCGTGTACCCTCCTGTGATGTGTTAAATAAGACTGTGGGTAAACCATCTCTGGAGCTCGTGTTCCCTCCTGTGATGTGTTAATAAGACTGAGAGTAAACCATCCCAAGGGCTCGTGTTGCCTCCTGTGATGTGTTAAATAAGACTGAGAGTAAACCATCCCAAGGGCTCGTGTTCCCTCCTGTGATGTGTTAAATAAGACTGTGGGTAAACCATCTCTGGAGCTCGTGTTCCCTCCTGTGATGTGTTAATAAGACTGAGAGTAAACCATCCCAAGGGCTCGTGTTGCCTCCTGTGATGTGTTAAATAAGACTGAGAGTAAACCATCCCAAGGGCTCGTGTTGCCTCCTGTGATGTGTTAAATAAGACTGAGAGTAAACCATCCCTAGGGCTCGTGTTCCCTCCTGTGATGTGTTAAATAAGACTGAGGGTAAACCATCTCTGGAGCTCGTGTACCCTCCTGTGATGTGTTAAATAAGACTGAGGGTAAACCATCCCAAGGGCTCGTGTTGCCTCCTGTGATGTGTTAAATAAGACTGAGAGTAAACCATCCCAAGGGCTCGTGTTGCCTCCTGTGATGTGTTAAATAAGACTGAGAGTAAACCATCCCAAGGGCTGGTGTTCCCTCCTGTGATGTGTTAAATAAGACTGTGGGTAAACCATCCCTAGGGCTCGTGTTCCCTCCTGTGATGTGTTAAATAAGACTGTGGGTAAACCATCCCAAGGGCTGGTGTTCCCTCCTGTGATGTGTTAAATAAGACTGTGGGTAAACCATCCCTAGGGCTCGTGTTCCCTCCTGTGATGTGTTAAATAAGACTGTGGGTAAACCATCCCTAGGGCTCGTGTTCCCTCCTGTGATGTGTTAAATAAGACTGTGGGTAAACCATCCCTAGGGCTCGTGTTCCCTCCTGTGATGTGTTAAATAAGACTGGGGGTAAACCATCCCAAGGGCTCATGTTCCCTGCTGTGATGTGTTAAATAAGACTGTGGGTAAACCATCCCTAGGGCTCGTGTTCCCTCCTGTGATGTGTTAAATAAGACTGAGAGTAAACCATCCCTAGGGCTCGTGTTCCCTCCTGTAATGTGTTAAATAAGACTGTGGGTAAACCATCTCTGGAGCTCGTGTTCCCTCCTGTGATGTGTTAAATAAGACTGTGGGTAAACCATCCCAAGGGCTCGTGTTCCCTCCTGTGATGTGTTAAATAAGACTGAGGGTAAACCATCCCTAGGGCTCGTGTTCCCTCCTGTGATGTGTTAAATAAGACTGAGAGTAAACCATCCCTAGGGCTCGTGTTCCCTCCTGTAATGTGTTAAATAAGACTGTGGGTAAACCATCTCTGGAGCTCGTGTTGCCTCCTGTGATGTGTTAAATAAGACTGTGGGTAAACCATCCCAAGAGCTCGTGTTCCCTCCTGTGATGTGTTAAATAAGACTGTGGGTAAACCATCCCAAGGGCTCGTGTTCCCTCCTGTGATGTGTTAAATAAGACTGAGGGTAAACCATCCCTAGGGCTCGTGTTCCCTCCTGTGATGTGTTAAATAAGACTGAGAGTAAACCATCCCAAGGGCTCGTGTTCCCTCCTGTGATGTGTTAAATAAGACTGAGGGTAAACCATCCCTAGGGCTCGTGTTCCCTCCTGTGATGTGTTAAATAAGACTGAGAGTAAACCATCCCTAGGGCTCGTGTTCCCTCCTGTAATGTGTTAAATAAGACTGTGGGTAAACCATCTCTGGAGCTCGTGTTCCCTCCTGTGATGTGTTAAATAAGACTGGGGGTAAACCATCCCTAGGGCTCGTGTTCCCTCCTGTGATGTGTTAAATAAGACTGAGAGTAAACCATCCCAAGGGCTCGTGTTCCCTCCTGTGATGTGTTAAATAAGACTGAGGGTAAACCATCCCTAGGGCTCGTGTTCCCTCCTGTGATGTGTTAAATAAGACTGAGGGTAAACCATCCCAAGAGCTCGTGTTCCCTCCTGTGATGTGTTAAATAAGACTGAGGGTAAACCATCCCTAGGGCTCGTGTTGCCTCCTGTGATGTGTTAAATAAGACTGAGAGTAAACCATCCCTAGGGCTCGTGTTCCCTCCTGTGATGTGTTAAATAAGACTGAGGGTAAACCATCCCTAGGGCTCGTGTTCCCTCCTGTGATGTGTTAAATAAGACTGAGAGTAAACCATCCCTAGGGCTCGTGTTCCCTCCTGTGATGTGTTAAATAAGACTGAGAGTAAACCATCCCTAGGGCTCGTGTTCCCTCCTGTGATGTGTTAAATAAGACTGGGAGTAAACCATCCCTAGGGCTCGTGTTCCCTCCTGTGATGTGTTAAATAAGACTGGGGGTAAACCATCCCAAGAGCTCGTGTTCCCTCCTGTGATGTGTTAAATAAGACTGGGGGTAAACCATCCCTAGGGCTCGTGTTCCCTCCTGTGATGTGTTAAATAAGACTGGGGGTAAACCATCCCAAGAGCTCGTGTTCCCTGCTGTGATGTGTTAAATAAGACTGGGGGTAAACCATCCCTAGGGCTCGTGTTCCCTCCTGTGATGTGTTAAATAAGACTGGGGGTAAACCATCCCTAGGGCTCGTGTTCCCTCCTGTGATGTGTTAAATAAGACTGGGGGTAAACCATCCCAAGAGCTCGTGTTCCCTCCTGTGATGTGTTAAATAAGACTGTGGGTAAACCATCTCTGGAGCTCGTGTTCCCTCCTGTGATGTGTTAAATAAGACTGGGGGTAAACCATCCCTAGGGCTCGTGTTCCCTCCTGTGATGTGTTAAATAAGACTGGGGGTAAACCATCCCAAGAGCTCGTGTTCCCTCCTGTGATGTGTTAAATAAGACTGGGGGTAAACCATCCCTAGGGCTCGTGTTCCCTCCTGTGATGTGTTAAATAAGACTGAGGGTAAACCATCCCTAGGGCTCGTGTTCCCTCCTGTGATGTGTTAAATAAGACTGGGAGTAAACCATCCCTAGGGCTCGTGTTCCCTCCTGTGATGTGTTAAATAAGACTGGGAGTAAACCATCCCTAGGGCTCGTGTTCCCTCCTGTGATGTGTTAAATAAGACTGGGGGTAAACCATCTCAAGGGCTCGTGTTCCCTCCTGTGATGTGTTAAATAAGACTGGGGGTAAACCATCCCAAGGGCTCGTGTTCCCTCCTGTGATGTGTTAAATAAGACTGGGAGTAAACCATCCCTAGGGCTCGTGTTCCCTCCTGTGATGTGTTAAATAAGACTGGGGGTAAACCATCCCAAGAGCTCGTGTTCCCTCCTGTGATGTGTTAAATAAGACTGGGGGTAAACCATCCCTAGGGCTCGTGTTCCCTCCTGTGATGTGTTAAATAAGACTGGGGGTAAACCATCCCAAGAGCTCGTGTTCCCTCCTGTGATGTGTTAAATAAGACTGGGGGTAAACCATCCCAAGAGCTCGTGTTCCCTCCTGTGATGTGTTAAATAAGACTGGGGGTAAACCATCCCTAGGGCTCGTGTTCCCTCCTGTGATGTGTTAAATAAGACTGAGGGTAAACCATCCCTAGGGCTCGTGTTCCCTCCTGTGATGTGTTAAATAAGACTGGGAGTAAACCATCCCTAGGGCTCGTGTTCCCTCCTGTGATGTGTTAAATAAGACTGGGAGTAAACCATCCCTAGGGCTCGTGTTCCCTCCTGTGATGTGTTAAATAAGACTGGGGGTAAACCATCTCAAGGGCTCGTGTTCCCTCCTGTGATGTGTTAAATAAGACTGGGGGTAAACCATCCCAAGGGCTCGTGTTCCCTCCTGTGATGTGTTAAATAAGACTGGGAGTAAACCATCCCTAGGGCTCGTGTTCCCTCCTGTGATGTGTTAAATAAGACTGGGGGTAAACCATCCCAAGAGCTCGTGTTCCCTCCTGTGATGTGTTAAATAAGACTGAGGGTCAACCATCCCAAGGGCTCGTGTACCCTCCTGTGATGTGTTAAATAAGACTGTGGGTAAACCATCCCTAGGGCTCGTGTACCCTCCTGTGATGTGTTAAATAAGACTGGGGGTAAACCATCCCTAGGGCTCGTGTTCCCTCCTGTGATGTGTTAAATAAGACTGGGGGTAAACCATCCCTAGGGCTCGTGTTCCCTCCTGTGATGTGTTAAATAAGACTGTGGGTAAACCATCCCAAGGGCTCGTGTTCCCTGCTGTGATGTGTTAAATAAGACTGTGGGTAAACCATCTCTGGAGCTCGTGTTCCCTCCTGTGATGTGTTAAATAAGACTGTGGGTAAACCATCCCTTAAGCTCGTGTTCCCTCCTGTGATGTGTTAAATAAGACTGTGGGTAAACCATCCCAAGGGCTCGTGTTCCCTCCTGTGATGTGTTAATAAGACTGTGGGTAAACCATCTCTGGAGCTCGTGTTCCCTCCTGTGATGTGTTAAATAAGACTGTGGGTAAACCATCCCAAGGGCTCGTGTTCCCTCCTGTGATGTGTTAAATAAGACTGTGGGTAAACCATCTCTGGAGCTCGTGTTCCCTCCTGTGATGTGTTAAATAAGACTGTGGGTAAACCATCCCTTAAGCTCGTGTTCCCTCCTGTGATGTGTTAAATAAGACTGTGGGTAAACCATCTCTGGAGCTCGTGTTCCCTCCTGTGATGTGTTAAATAAGACTGTGGGTAAACCATCTCTGGAGCTCGTGTTCCCTCCTGTGATGTGTTAAATAAGACTGTGGGTAAACCATCCCTAGGGCTCGTGTACCCTCCTGTGATGTGTTAAATAAGACTGTGGGTAAACCATCTCTGGAGCTCGTGTTCCCTGCTGTGATGTGTTAAATAAGACTGTGGGTAAACCATCCCTTAAGCTCGTGTTCCCTCCTGTGATGTGTTAAATAAGACTGTGGGTAAACCATCTCTGGAGCTCGTGTTCCCTCCTGTGATGTGTTAAATAAGACTGTGGGTAAACCATCTCTGGAGCTCGTGTTCCCTCCTGTGATGTGTTAAATAAGACTGAGGGTAAACCATCCCTAGGGCTCGTGTACCCTCCTGTGATGTGTTAAATAAGACTGTGGGTAAACCATCTCTGGAGCTCGTGTTCCCTGCTGTGATGTGTTAAATAAGACTGAGGGTAAACCATCCCTTAAGCTCGTGTTCCCTCCTGTGATGTGTTAAATAAGACTGTGGGTAAACCATCTCTGGAGCTCGTGTTCCCTGCTGTGATGTGTTAAATAAGACTGAGGGTAAACCATCCCTTAAGCTCGTGTTCCCTCCTGTGATGTGTTAATAAGACTGTGGGTAAACCATCTCTGGAGCTCGTGTTCCCTCCTGTGATGTGTTAAATAAGACTGTGGGTAAACCATCTCTGGAGCTCGTGTTCCCTCCTGTGATGTGTTAAATAAGACTGTGGGTAAACCATCTCTAGGGCTCGTGTTCCCTGCTGTGATGTGTTAAATAAGACTGTGGGTAAACCATCTCTGGAGCTCGTGTTCCCTCCTGTGATGTGTTAAATAAGACTGCGGGTAAACCATCCCTAGGGCTCGTGATCCCTCCTGTGATGTGTTAAATAAGACTGCGGGTTAACCATCCCTAGGGCTCGTGATCCCTCCTGTGATGTGTTACATAAGACTGCGGGTTAACCATCCCTAGGGCTCGTGATCCCTCCTGTGATGTGTTAAATAAGACTGCGGGTTAACCATCCCTAGGGCTCGTGTTCCCTCCTGTGATGTGTTAATAAGACTGTGGGTAAACCATCCCTAGGGCTCGTGTACCCTCCTGTGATGTGTTAATAAGACTGTGGGTAAACCATCTCTGGAGCTCGTGTTCCCTCCTGTGATGTGTTAATAAGACTGTGGGTAAACCATCCCTAGGGCTCGTGTACCCTCCTGTGATGTGTTAATAAGACTGTGGGTAAACCATCCCTAGGGCTCGTGTACCCTCCTGTGATGTGTTAATAAGACTGTGGGTAAACCATCCCTAGGGCTCGTGTTCCCTCCTGTGATGTGTTAATAAGACTGTGGGTAAACCATCCCTAGGGCTCGTGTACCCTCCTGTGATGTGTTAATAAGACTGTGGGTAAACCATCCCTAGGGCTCGTGTACCCTCCTGTGATGTGTTAATAAGACTGTGGGTAAACCATCCCTAGGGCTCGTGTTCCCTCCTGTGATGTGTTAATAAGACTGTGGGTAAACCATCCCTAGGGCTCGTGTACCCTCCTGTGATGTGTTAATAAGACTGTGGGTAAACCATCCCTGGAGCTCGTGTTCCCTCCTGTGATGTGTTAAATAAGACTGTGGGTAAACCATCTCTGGAGCTCGTGTTCCCTCCTGTGATGTGTTAAATAAGACTGTGGGTAAACCATCTCAAGGGCTCGTGTTCCCTCCTGTGATGTGTTAATAAGACTGTGGGTAAACCATCCCTAGGGCTCGTGTACCCTCCTGTGATGTGTTAAATAAGACTGTGGGTAAACCATCCCTAGGGCTCGTGTACCCTCCTGTGATGTGTTAATAAGACTGTGGGTAAACCATCCCTGGAGCTCGTGTTCCCTCCTGTGATGTGTTAAATAAGACTGTGGGTAAACCATCTCTGGAGCTCGTGTTCCCTCCTGTGATGTGTTAAATAAGACTGTGGGTAAACCATCTCAAGGGCTCGTGTTCCCTCCTGTGATGTGTTAATAAGACTGTGGGTAAACCATCTCTGGAGCTCGTGTTCCCTCCTGTGATGTGTTAATAAGACTGTGGGTAAACCATCCCTGGAGCTCGTGTTCCCTCCTGTGATGTGTTAAATAAGACTGTGGGTAAACCATCTCAAGGGCTCGTGTTCCCTCCTGTGATGTGTTAATAAGACTGTGGGTAAACCATCTCTGGAGCTCGTGTTCCCTCCTGTGATGTGTTAATAAGACTGTGGGTAAACCATCCCTAGGGCTCGTGTACCCTCCTGTGATGTGTTAATAAGACTGTGGGTAAACCATCCCTAGGGCTCGTGTTCCCTCCTGTGATGTGTTAATAAGACTGTGGGTAAACCATCCCTAGGGCTCGTGTACCCTCCTGTGATGTGTTAATAAGACTGTGGGTAAACCATCCCTGGAGCTCGTGTTCCCTCCTGTGATGTGTTAAATAAGACTGTGGGTAAACCATCTCTGGAGCTCGTGTTCCCTCCTGTGATGTGTTAAATAAGACTGTGGGTAAACCATCTCAAGGGCTCGTGTTCCCTCCTGTGATGTGTTAATAAGACTGTGGGTAAACCATCTCTGGAGCTCGTGTTCCCTCCTGTGATGTGTTAATAAGACTGTGGGTAAACCATCCCTGGAGCTCGTGTTCCCTCCTGTGATGTGTTAAATAAGACTGTGGGTAAACCATCTCAAGGGCTCGTGTTCCCTCCTGTGATGTGTTAATAAGACTGTGGGTAAACCATCTCTGGAGCTCGTGTTCCCTCCTGTGATGTGTTAAATAAGACTGAGGGTAAACCATCTCTGGAGCTCGTGTTCCCTCCTGTGATGTGTTAATAAGACTGTGGGTAAACCATCTCTGGAGCTCGTGTTGCCTCCTGTGATGTGTTAATAAGACTGAGGGTAAACCATCTCTGGAGCTCGTGTTCCCTCCTGTGATGTGTTAATAAGACTGTGGGTAAACCATCTCTGGAGCTCGTGTTCCCTCCTGTGATGTGTTAATAAGACTGTGGGTAAACCATCCCTTAAGCTCGTGTTCCCTCCTGTGATATGTTAGATAAGACTGGGGGTAAACCATCCCTGGAGCTCGTGTTCCCTCCTGTGATGTGTTAATAAGACTGTGGGTAAACCATCTCTGGAGCTCGTGTTCCCTCCTGTGATGTGTTAATAAGACTGTGGGTAAACCATCTCAAGGGCTCGTGTTCCCTCCTGTGATGTGTTAATAAGACTGTGGGTAAACCATCTCTGGAGCTCGTGTTCCCTCCTGTGATGTGTTAAATAAGACTGTGGGTAAACCATCTCTGGAGCTCGTGTTCCCTCCTGTGATGTGTTAATAAGACTGTGGGTAAACCATCTCTGGAGCTCGTGTTCCCTCCTGTGATGTGTTAATAAGACTGTGGGTAAACCATCCCTAGGGCTCGTGTTCCCTCCTGTGATGTGTTAATAAGACTGAGGGTAAACCATCCCTAGGGCTCGTGTTCCCTCCTGTGATGTGTTAATAAGACTGTGGGTAAACCATCCCTAGGGCTCGTGTTCCCTCCTGTGATGTGTTAATAAGACTGAGGGTAAACCATCTCTGGAGCTCGTGTTCCCTCCTGTGATGTGTTAATAAGACTGTGGGTAAACCATCTCTGGAGCTCGTGTTCCCTTCTGTGATGTGTTAATAAGACTGTGGGTAAACCATCTCTAGGGCTCGTGTTCCCTCCTGTGATGTGTTAATAAGACTGTGGGTAAACCATCTCTGGAGCTCGTGTTCCCTTCTGTAATGTGTTAATAAGACTGTGGGTAAACCATCTCTGGAGCTCGTGTTCCCTCCTGTGATGTGTTAAATAAGACTGTGGGTAAACCATCTCTGGAGCTCGTGTTCCCTCCTGTGATGTGTTAAATAAGACTGTGGGTAAACCATCTCTAGGGCTCGTGTTCCCTCCTGTGATGTGTTAATAAGACTGTGGGTAAACCATCTCTGGAGCTCGTGTTCCCTCCTGTGATGTGTTAAATAAGACTGTGGGTAAACCATCTCTGGAGCTCGTGTTCCCTTCTGTGATGTGTTAATAAGACTGTGGGTAAACCATCTCTAGGGCTCGTGTTCCCTCCTGTGATGTGTTAATAAGACTGTGGGTAAACCATCTCTGGAGCTCGTGTTCCCTCCTGTGATGTGTTAATAAGACTGTGGGTAAACCATCTCTGGAGCTCGTGTTCCCTTCTGTGATGTGTTAATAAGACTGTGGGTAAACCATCTCTAGGGCTCGTGTTCCCTCCTGTGATGTGTTAAATAAGACTGAGATTAAACCATCCCAAGGGCTCGTGTTCCCTCCTGTGATGTGTTAAATAAGACTGTGGGTTAACCATCCCTAGGGCTCGTGTTCCCTCCTGTGATGTGTTAAATAAGACTGAGATTAAACCATCCCAAGGGCTCGTGTTCCCTCCTGTGATGTGTTAAATAAGACTGTGGGTTAACCATCCCTAGGGCTCGTGTTCCCTCCTGTGATGTGTTAAATAAGACTGAGATTAAACCATCCCAAGGGCTCGTGTTCCCTCCTGTGATGTGTTAATAAGACTGTGGGTAAACCATCTCTGGAGCTCGTGTTCCCTCCTGTGATGTGTTAATAAGACTGTGGGTAAACCATCCCTAGAGCTCGTGTTCCCTCCTGTGATGTGTTAAATAAGACTGTGGGTAAACCATCTCTGGAGCTCGTGTTCCCTCCTGTGATGTGTTAAATAAGACTGAGGTTAAACCATCCCTAGGGCTCGTGTTCCCTCCTGTGATGTGTTAAATAAGACTGAGGTTAAACCATCCCAAGGGCTCGTGTTCCCTCCTGTGATGTGTTAAATAAGACTGTGGGTAAACCATTCTTAGGGCTCGTGTTCCCTCCTGTGATGTGTTAAATAAGACTGAGATTAAACCATCCCAAGGGCTCGTGTTCCCTCCTGTGATGTGTTAAATAAGACTGAGGTTAAACCATCCCTAGGGCTCGTGTTCCCTCCTGTGATGTGTTAAATAAGACTGAGATTAAACCATCCCAAGGGCTCGTGTTCCCTCCTGTGATGTGTTAAATAAGACTGAGATTAAACCATCCCTAGGGCTCGTGTTCCCTCCTGTGATGTGTTAAATAAGACTGAGATTAAACCATCCCAAGGGCTCGTGTTCCCTCCTGTGATGTGTTAAATAAGACTGAGGTTAAACCATCCCAAGGGCTCGTGTTCCCTCCTGTGATGTGTTAAATAAGACTGAGATTAAACCATCCCTTAAGCTCGTGTTCCCTCCTGTGATGTGTTAAATAAGACTGAGATTAAACCATCCCAAGGGCTCGTGTTCCCTCCTGTGATGTGTTAAATAAGACTGAGGTTAAACCATCCCTAGGGCTCGTGTTCCCTCCTGTGATGTGTTAAATAAGACTGGTGTTAACCATCCCAAGGGCTCGTGTTCCCTCCTGTGATGTGTTAAATAAGACTGAGATTAAACCATCCCTTAAGCTCGTGTTCCCTCCTGTGATGTGTTAAATAAGACTGAGGTTAAACCATCCCTAGGGCTCGTGTTCCCTCCTGTGATGTGTTAAATAAGACTGAGATTAAACCATCCCTAGGGCTCGTGTTCCCTCCTGTGATGTGTTAAATAAGACTGAGATTAAACCATCCCTTAAGCTCGTGTTCCCTCCTGTGATGTGTTAAATAAGACTGAGATTAAACCATCCCAAGGGCTCGTGTTCCCTCCTGTGATGTGTTAAATAAGACTGAGGTTAAACCATCCCTAGGGCTCGTGTTCCCTCCTGTGATGTGTTAAATAAGACTGAGATTAAACCATCCCTAGGGCTCGTGTTCCCTCCTGTGATGTGTTAAATAAGACTGAGGTTAAACCATCCCAAGGGCTCGTGTTCCCTCCTGTGATGTGTTAAATAAGACTGTGGGTAAACCATCCCTAGGGCTCGTGTTCCCTCCTGTGATGTGTTAAATAAGACTGAGGTTAAACCATCCCTAGGGCTCGTGTTCCCTCCTGTGATGTGTTAAATAAGACTGAGGTTAAACCATCCCTAGGGCTCGTGTTCCCTCCTGTGATGTGTTAAATAAGACTGAGGTTAAACCATCCCAAGGGCTCGTGTACCCTCCTGTGATGTGTTAAATAAGACTGAGGGTAAACCATCCCTAGGGCTCGTGTTCCCTTCTGTGATGTGTTAAATAAGACTGAGGGTAAACCATCCCTAGGGCTCGTGTACCCTCCTGTGATGTGTTAAATAAGACTGAGGTTAAACCATCCCAAGGGCTCGTGTACCCTCCTGTGATGTGTTAAATAAGACTGAGGGTAAACCATCCCTAGGGCTCGTGTTCCCTTCTGTGATGTGTTAAATAAGACTGAGGGTAAACCATCCCTAGGGCTCGTGTTCCCTCCTGTGATGTGTTAAATAAGACTGAGATTAAACCATCCCTAGGGCTCGTGTTCCCTCCTGTGATGTGTTAAATAAGACTGAGATTAAACCATCCCTTAAGCTCGTGTTCCCTCCTGTGATGTGTTAAATAAGACTGAGATTAAACCATCCCAAGGGCTCGTGTTCCCTCCTGTGATGTGTTAAATAAGACTGAGGTTAAACCATCCCAAGGGCTCGTGTTCCCTCCTGTGATGTGTTAAATAAGACTGAGGTTAAACCATCCCTAGGGCTCGTGTTCCCTCCTGTGATGTGTTAAATAAGACTGAGATTAAACCATCCCTAGGGCTCGTGTTCCCTCCTGTGATGTGTTAAATAAGACTGAGGTTAAACCATCCCAAGGGCTCGTGTTCCCTCCTGTGATGTGTTAAATAAGACTGTGGGTAAACCATCCCTAGGGCTCGTGTTCCCTCCTGTGATGTGTTAAATAAGACTGAGGTTAAACCATCCCTAGGGCTCGTGTTCCCTCCTGTGATGTGTTAAATAAGACTGAGGTTAAACCATCCCTAGGGCTCGTGTTCCCTCCTGTGATGTGTTAAATAAGACTGAGGTTAAACCATCCCAAGGGCTCGTGTACCCTCCTGTGATGTGTTAAATAAGACTGAGGGTAAACCATCCCTAGGGCTCGTGTTCCCTTCTGTGATGTGTTAAATAAGACTGAGGGTAAACCATCCCTAGGGCTCGTGTACCCTCCTGTGATGTGTTAAATAAGACTGAGGGTAAACCATCCCTAGGGCTCGTGTACCCTCCTGTGATGTGTTAAATAAGACTGAGGGTAAACCATCCCTAGGGCTTGTGTTCCCTCCTGTGATGTGTTAAATAAGACTGAGGTTAAACCATCCCAAGGGCTCGTGTTCCCTCCTGTGATGTGTTAAATAAGACTGAGGGTAAACCATCCCTAGGGCTCGTGTACCCTCCTGTGATGTGTTAAATAAGACTGAGGGTAAACCATCCCTAGGGCTTGTGTTCCCTCCTGTGATGTGTTAAATAAGACTGAGGGTAAACCATCCCTAGGGCTTGTGTTCCCTCCTGTGATGTGTTAAATAAGACTGAGGGTAAACCATCCCTAGGGCTTGTGTTCCCTCCTGTGATGTGTTAAATAAGACTGAGGGTAAACCATCCCTAGGGCTTGTGTTCCCTCCTGTGATGTGTTAAATAAGACTGAGATTAAACCATCCCAAGGGCTCGTGTTCCCTCCTGTGATGTGTTAAATAAGACTGAGGGTAAACCATCCCTAGGGCTTGTGTTCCCTCCTGTGATGTGTTAAATAAGACTGAGGGTAAACCATCCCTAGGGCTCGTGTTCCCTCCTGTGATGTGTTAAATAAGACTGTGGGTTATTTATCCCAAGGGCTCGTGTTCCCTCCTGTGATGTGTTAAATAAGACTGTGGGTTATCCATCCCAAGGGCTCGTGTTCCCTCCTGTGATGTGTTAAATAAGACTGTGGGTTATCCATCCCAAGGGCTCGTGTTCCCTCCTGTGATGTGTTAAATAAGACTGTGGGTTATCCATCCCAAGGGCTCGTGTTCCCTCCTGTGATGTGTTAAATAAGACTGTGGGTTAACCATCCCTAGGGCTCGTGTTCCCTCCTGTGATGTGTTTAATAAGACTGAGGGTAAAGCATCCCTAGGGCTCGTGTTCCCTCCTGTGATGTGTTAAATAAGACTGAGGGTAAAGCATCCCTAGGGCTCGTGTTCCCTCCTGTGATGTGTTAAATAAGACTGGTGTTAACCATCCCAAGGGCTCGTGTTCCCTCCTGTGATGTGTTAAATAAGACTGTGGGTAAACCATCCCTAGGGCTCGTGTACCATCCTGTGATGTGTTAAATAAGACTGAGGGTAAACCATCCCAAGGGCTCGTGTGCTCTCCTGTGATGTGTTAAATAAGACTGTGGGTAAACCATCCCTAGGGCTCGTGTTCCCTCCTGTGATGTGTTAAATAAGACTGAGGGTAAACCATCCCAAGGGCTCGTGTACCCTCCTGTGATGTGTTAATAAGACTGAGGGTAAACCATCCCAAGGGCTCGTGTTCCCTCCTGTGATGTGTTAATAAGACTGAGGGTAAACCATCCCTAGGGCTCGTGTACCCTCCTGTGATGTGTTAAATAAGACTGAGGGTAAACCATCCCAAGGGCTCGTGTGCTCTCCTGTGATGTGTTAAATAAGACTGAGGGTAAACCATCCCAAGGGCTCGTGTGCTCTCCTGTGATGTGTTAAATAAGACTGTGGGTAAACCATCCCAAGGGCTCGTGTTCCCTCCTGTGATGTGTTAAATAAGACTGTGGGTTAACCATCCCAAGGGCTTGTGTTCCCTCCTGTGATGTGTTTAATAAGACTGAGATTAAACCATCCCTAGGGCTCGTGTTCCCTCCTGTGATGTGTTAAATAAGACTGTGGGTTAACCATCCCAAGGGCTTGTGTTCCCTCCTGTGATGTGTTTAATAAGACTGAGGGTAAACCATCCCTAGGGCTCGTATACCCTCCTGTGATGTGTTAAATAAGACTGTGGGTAAACCATCTCTGGAGCTCGTGTTCCCTCCTATGATGTGTTAAATAAGACTGAGGGTAAACCATCCCTAGGGCTCGTGTTCCCTCCTGTGATGTGTTAAATAAGACTGAGGGTAAACCATCTCTAGGGCTCGTGTTCCCTCCTGTGATGTGTTAAATAAGACTGGGGATAAACCATCTCTGGAGCTCGTGTTCCCTCCTGTGATGTGTTAATAAGACTGAGGGTAAACCATCCCTAGGGCTCGTATACCCTCCTTTGATGTGTTAAATAAGACTGGGGATAAACCATCCCTAGGGCTCGTGTTCCCTCCTATGATGTGTTAAATAAGACTGAGGGTAAACCATCTCTGGAGCTCGTGATCCCTGCTGTGATGTGTTAAATAAGACTAAGGGTAAACCATCCCTTAAGCTCGTGTTCCCTCCTGTGATGTGTTAAATAAGACTGTGGGTAAACCATCTCTGGAGCTCGTGTTCCCTCCTGTGATGTGTTAAATAAGACTGTGGGTAAACCATCTCTGGAGCTCGTGTTCCCTCCTGTGATGTGTTAAATAAGACTGTGGGTAAACCATCTCTGGAGCTCGTGTTCCCTCCTGTGATGTGTTAAATAAGACTGTGGGTAAACCATCCCTAGGGCTCGTGTTCCCTCCTGTGATGTGTTAAATAAGACTGTGGGTAAACCATCTCTGGAGCTCGTGTTCCCTCCTGTGATGTGTTAAATAAGACTGTGGGTAAACCATCTCTGGAGCTCGTGTTCCCTCCTGTGATGTGTTAAATAAGACTGTGGGTAAACCATCTCTGGAGCTCGTGTTCCCTCCTGTGATGTGTTAAATAAGACTGTGGGTAAACCATCTCTGGAGCTCGTGTTCCCTCTGTGATGTGTTAAATAAGACTGTGGGTAAACCATCTCTGGAGCTCGTGTTCCCTCCTGTGATGTGTTAAATAAGACTGTGGGTAAACCATCTCTGGAGCTCGTGTTCCCTCTGTGATGTGTTAAATAAGACTGGGGGTAAACCATCCGTAGGGCTCGTGTTCCCTGCTGTGATGTGTTAATAAGACTGTGGGTAAACCATCCCTGGAGCTCGTGTTCCCTCCTGTGATGTGTTAATAAGACTGTGGGTAAACCATCTCTGGAGCTCGTGTTCCCTGCTGTGATGTGTTAAATAAGACTGAGGGTAAACCATCTCTGGAGCTCGTGTTCCCTGCTGTGATGTGTTAAATAAGACTGTGGGTAAACCATCTCTGGAGCTCGTGTTCCCTGCTGTGATGTGTTAAATAAGACTGTGGGTAAACCATCTCTGGAGCTCGTGTTCCCTCCTGTGATGTGTTAATAAGACTGTGGGTAAACCATCTCTGGAGCTCGTGTTCCCTCCTGTGATGTGTTAATAAGACTGTGGGTAAACCATCCCTAGGGCTCGTGTTCCCTCCTGTGAGGTGTTAATAAGACTGAGGGTAAACCATCCCTGGAGCTCGTGTTCCCTCCTGTGATGTGTTAATAAGACTGAGGGTAAACCATCTCTGGAGCTCGTGTTCCCTCCTGTGATGTGTTAATAAGACTGTGGGTAAACCATCTCTGGAGCTCGTGTTCCCTCCTGTGATGTGTTAATAAGACTGTGGGTAAACCATCTCTGGAGCTCGTGTTCCCTCCTGTGATGTGTTAATAAGACTGAGGGTAAACCATCCCTGGAGCTCGTGTTCCCTCCTGTGATGTGTTAATAAGACTGAGGGTAAACCATCCCTAGGGCTCGTGTTCCCTCCTGTGATGTGTTAAATAAGACTGAGGGTAAACCATCCCAAGGGCTCGTGTACCCTCCTGTGATGTGTTAATAAGACTGAGGGTAAACCATCCCAAGGGCTCGTGTTCCCTCCTGTGATGTGTTAATAAGACTGTGGGTAAACCATCTCTGGAGCTCGTGTTCCCTCCTGTGATGTGTTAAATAAGACTGTGGGTAAACCATCTCTGGAGCTCGTGTTCCCTCCTGTGATGTGTTAAATAAGACTGTGGGTAAACCATCTCTGGAGCTCGTGTTCCCTCCTGTGATGTGTTAAATAAGACTGTGGGTAAACCATCCCTGGAGCTCGTGTTCCCTCCTGTGATGTGTTAAATAAGACTGTGGGTAAACCATCTCTGGAGCTCGTGTTCCCTCCTGTGATGTGTTAATAAGACTGTGGGTAAACCATCTCTGGAGCTCGTGTTCCCTCCTGTGATGTGTTAAATAAGACTGTGGGTAAACCATCTCTGGAGCTCGTGTTCCCTCCTGTGATGTGTTAAATAAGACTGTGGGTAAACCATCCCTGGAGCTCGTGTTCCCTCCTGTGATGTGTTAAATAAGACTGTGGGTAAACCATCCCTGGAGCTCGTGTTCCCTCCTGTGATGTGTTAAATAAGACTGTGGGTAAACCATCTCTGGAGCTCGTGTTCCCTCCTGTGATGTGTTAAATAAGACTGTGGGTAAACCATCTCTGGAGCTCGTGTTCCCTCCTGTGATGTGTTAAATAAGACTGTGGGTAAACCATCTCTGGAGCTCGTGTTCCCTGCTGTGATGTGTTAAATAAGACTGTGGGTAAACCATCCCTGGAGCTCGTGTTCCCTGCTGTGATGTGTTAAATAAGACTGTGGGTAAACCATCCCTGGAGCTCGTGTTCCCTCCTGTGATGTGTTAAATAAGACTGTGGGTAAACCATCTCTGGAGCTCGTGTTCCCTCCTGTGATGTGTTAAATAAGACTGTGGGTAAACCATCTCTGGAGCTCGTGTTCCCTCCTGTGATGTGTTAAATAAGACTGTGGGTAAACCATCTCTGGAGCTCGTGTTCCCTCCTGTGATGTGTTAAATAAGACTGTGGGTAAACCATCTCTGGAGCTCGTGATCCCTCCTGTGATGTGTTAATAAGACTGTGGGTAAACCATCTCTGGAGCTCGTGATCCCTCCTGTCATGTGTTAATAAGACTGTGGGTAAACCATCTCTGGAGCTCGTGTTCCCTCCTGTGATGTGTTAAATAAGACTGTGGGTAAACCATCTCTGGAGCTCGTGTTCCCTGCTGTGATGTGTTAAATAAGACTGTGGGTAAACCATCTCTGGAGCTCGTGTTCCCTCCTGTGATGTGTTAATAAGACTGTGGGTAAACCATCTCTGGAGCTCGTGTTCCCTCCTGTGATGTGTTAATAAGACTGTGGGTAAACCATCTCTGGAGCTCGTGTTCCCTCTTGTGATGTGTTAAATAAGACTAAGGGTAAACCATCTCTGGAGCTCGTGTTCCCTCTTGTGATGTGTTAAATAAGACTGAGGGTAAACCATCTCTGGAGCTCGTGTTCCCTCCTGTGATGTGTTTAATAAGACTGGGGGTAAACCATCCTAGGGCTCGTGTACCTTCCTGTGATGTGTTTAATAAGACTGGAGGTAAACCATCCGTAGGGCTCGTGTTCCCTCCTGTGATGTGTTAAATAAGACTGTTGGTAAAGCATCCCTAGGGCTCGTGTACCCTCCTGTGATGTGTTAAATAAGATTGGGGGTAAACCATCCCTAGGGCTCGTGTAACCTTCTGTGATGTGTTAAATAAGACTGGGGTAAACCATCCCTAGGGCTCGTGTATCTACCTAGGATGTGTTTTTTAAGAAATAAGACTGGGGTTCAACCATCCCTAGAGCTCGTGTTCCTCCTGTGATGTGTTAATAAGACTGAGGGTAAACCATCCCTAGGGCTCGTGTTCCCTCCTGTGATGTGTTAAATAAGACTGGGGTAAACCATCCCTAGGGCTCGTGTTCCCTCCTGTGATGTGTTAAATAAGACTGGGGTAAACCATCCCTAGGGCTCGTGTTCCCTCCTGTCATGTGTTGTTTAAGAAATAAGACTGTGGTTCAACCATCCCTAGGGCTCGTGTACCCCCTCTGGCTTATAGGGGAGGGTTAACCAGCTCTGTGGGGGTATTTGTACACTAGGGTAGGTTTATCTTGGGGTTGATCGTTCACTAGAGGTGGTTTACCGTGGTTTATTTGTGCCCTAGAGCTGGTTTACCGGGGAGTATTCCAGCTCGGGGGATTACGATCCCTGTGACACATTGTGTATTATTTGTATTTTGAATGCCATCAAAAACACTCACTTCATGCATGCTGATCGAAAACTGAACGATTCTAAGCTAATTTCTTGTTTTTAAACCAAACGTGTGCTTTCTTTAATATTGCCCGATATCGAGCCATCAAATCAATTTCTATCTACGATGTACCAAGTTGCTTGATACCTCGTGTTCCTTTGTTAACCGTGCACGCCCCTTGTTGTGGGGTTGTCCCCTACTAACACACCAGCTGGGTATGTCAACCACCAAACCAGCTACATGAGTTCTTTAGGAATAATAATAATAATAATGTCTTTTATTTTTCACTTTTTAAAGTTACATTACAAATTATGTGTATTGGCCCCCAAAGAGACATGTGTCTCGCTGAGAGTTTATACTTGAATGAAAGAAATGAAACAAAATATCTTCCCCTTTATTCTTTCAGGTCAGTTCTTTAACTCTACTATTGACAGGTTTCTACGCCACATGTGTTCTGCTCCCCCCAGTTACCGGAGACGGGAACCTCATTACCTGCGAATCAGAAAGCGATCCTGTTATATATGACATTACACACCATCAAGTATATGATCTCGATGCTGGGATCATTATTAAGAAAGATTTAATACTGAACTTTCAAGGTAACAATTACTAAATATACAAAAATAGGAAGCAGAATATACTTACATCCACTAACAACTGGCTATAGTAAGTATCCACTATCATAAAATCACAAAATGTATATCTGGATCGGCATGGTAATAGTTTATGCTTTAATCAATAGTAGTAGTAGTAGTAGTAGTAGTTTTTTTTATTTACCAAAATGAGCTTTCGCTCTTTACAATGGCAAGTATCTACAATACACTTGTGATATGAACACATGAAAATTAACGAATAAGACAAAGAAATTACATTTAAGAAGATACACAGATTCACATAGTTATATATAAAAACAAGATATATAAACCTAGGCTTAGAGTAAAAAATACACCTCAACGTAATAATAATAATATTTAACCAATACATAAAAGACTGTTCGTGGTATCACAATACATGTGCAATTACAAGTTGTCATAATAAAATAAAATACTAATATTAATAAACCTTTATAAATATTCATTATAGTAAACATTATTAAAATAAAAT
>OX246749.1:26537178-26617178 GCA_945910005.1 Isoperla grammatica | reverse complement strand
AGTCAACCAGCTGCAACAATACAAGCACCATCGTCACGGCCAACCAACACTTGACAATACCACACGGTACTCTACTCCTCTAGGAAGTCTCCAGCCAGGTAGTCAACCAGCTGCAACAATACAAGCACCATCGTCACGGCCAACCAACACCTGACAATACCGCACGGTACTCTACTCCTCTAGGAAGTCTCCAGTCAGGTAGTCAACCAGCTGCAACAATACAAGCACCATCGGCACGGCCAACTAACACTTGACAATACCGCACGGTACTCTACTCCTCTAGGAAGTCTCCAGTCAGGCAGTCAACCAGCTGCATCAATACAAGCACCATCGTCACGGCCAACCAACACTTGACAATACCCCGCGGTACTCTACTCCTCTAGGAAGTCTCCAGTCAGGTAGTCAACCAGCTGCAACAATACAAGCACCATCGTCACGGCCAACCAACACCTGACAATACCGCACGGTACTCTACTCCTCTAGGAAGTCTCTAGTCAACCAGCTGCAAGAATACAAGCACCATCGTCACGGCCAACCAACACTTGACAATACCGCACGGTACTCTACTCCTCTAGGAAGTCTCCAGTCAGGTAGTCAACCAGCTGCAACAATACAAGCACCATCGTCACGGCCAACCAACACCTGACAATACCGCACGGTACTCTACTCCTCTAGGAAGTCTCTAGTCAACCAGCTGCAAGAATACAAGCACCATCGTCACGGCCAACCAACACTTGACAATACCGCACGGTACTCTACTCCTCTAGGAAGTCTCTAGTCAACCAGCTGCAAGAATACAAGCACCATCATCACGGCCAACCAACACTTGACAATACCGCACGGTACTCTACTCCTCTAGGAAGTCTCTAGTCAACCAGCTGCAAGAATACAAGCACCATAGTCACGGCCAACCAACACTTGACCATACCGCACGGTACTCTACTCCTCTAGGAAGTCTCCAGTCAGGTAGTCAACCAGCTGCAACAATACAAGCACCATCGTCACGGCCAACCAACACTTGACAATACCGCGCGGTACTCTACTCCTCTAGGAAGTCTCCAGTCAGGTAGTCAACCAGCTGCAACAATACAAGCACCATCGTCACGGCCAACCAACACTTGACAATACCGCACGGTACTCTACTCCTCTAGGAAGTCTCCAGTCAGGTAGTCAACCAGCTGCAACAATACAAGCACCATCGTCACGGCCAACCAACACTTGACAATACCGCACGGTACTCTACTCCTCTAGGAAGTCTCCAGTCAGTTAGTCAACCAGCTGCAACAATACAAGCACCATCGTCACGGCTAACCAACACTTGACAATACCGCACGGTTCTCTACTCCTCTAGGAAGTCTCCAGTCAGGTAGTCAACCAGCTGCAACAATACAAGCACCATCGTCACGGCCAACCAACACTTGACAATACCGCACGGTTCTCTACTCCTCTAGGAAGTCTCCATGCAACAATACAAGCACCATCGTTACGGCCCTCCAACACTTGACAATACCGCACGGTACTCTACTCCACTAGGAAGTCTCCAGTCAGGTAGTCAACCAGCTGCAACAATACAAGCACCATCGTCACGGCTAACCAACACTTGACAATACCGCACGGTTCTCTACTCCTCTAGGAAGTCTCCAGTCAGGTAGTCAACCAGCTGCAACAATACAAGCACCATCGTCACGGCCAACCAACACTTGACAATACCGCACGGTTCTCTACTCCTCTAGGAAGTCTCCATGCAACAATACAAGCACCATCGTTACGGCCCTCCAACACTTGACAATACCGCACGGTACTCTACTCCTCTAGGAAGTCTCCAGTCAACCAGCTGCAACAATACAAGCACCATCGTCACGGCCAACCAACACTTGACCATACCGCACGGTACTCTACTCCTCTAGGAAGTCTCCAGTCAGGTAGTCAACCAGCTGCAACAATACAAGCACCATCGCCACGGCCAACCAACACTTGACAATACCGCACGGTACTCTACTCCTCTAGGAAGTCTCCAGTCAGGTAGTCAACCAGCTGCAACAATACAAGCACCATCGTCACGGCCAACCAACACTTGACAATACCGCACGGTACTCTACTCCTCTAGGAAGTCTCCAGTCAGGTAGTCAACCAGCTGCAACAATACAAGCACCATCGTCACGGCCAACCAACACTTGACAATACCGCACGGTACTCTACTCCTCTAGGAAGTCTCCAGTCAGGTAGTCAACCAGCTGCAACAATACAAGCACCATCGTCACGGCCAACCAACACTTGACAATACCGCACGGTACTCTACTCCTCTAGGAAGTCTCCAGTCAGGTAGTCAACCAGCTGCAACAATACAAGCACCATCGTCACGGCCAACCAACACTTGACAATACCGCGCGGTATTTTACTCCTCTAGGAAATATCACGTCAGTCAACACTAAAAAGTTGAGATTCCATCAACCTGCTGAAAAAATAGTGAATTTTATAAAACATAAAATAGAGGAATTTGAAAATTTGTATTGGCTCTGTAACCTTGATTTAAACTCTCCAACTTGGGTGACCCCCCTAATTTACTTCTAGTAGGGATGTGCGGGTACCCGAAATAGACAAGGAGACCTACGTAATATGGAGCCTCGACCTTGAAGAAACTGCAACAGAAATTGCTCTTTTTGTACTGGATTCAGAAAAAAAACCTATTTAATATAGTTAAAGTCTCGAAAAATCTAATGTGTCGAAATTGATTAAATTTGCGTATCAAATTACATAATAAAAAATAATAGAAAATTAATTTTAAGAGTTTGGTAGTACATTTTCACAAATAAACCACAGGGTGTAATAAAGTATGTATGTTTGTATTTTATTTATTAAACTCATTTAAAATGTGTGCTCGTTTGATTGATTAAATTAACTAAAAATATGAATCTCAGTAATTAAATTTGAAATCTCAATATACATCGAATTTAACAATGCTAGCCACGTGATAATCACGCAAGTGATACCAGCAGTAACAGCTTAAATGTTCTTTTAAAATCACAATCACAACCCTATTACTTTGATTGTAATTAATTAATTATTTAACATACTAAAATACATAATAAGTGTATTGTCACCATTACGCTATTTTCAAATATATCGTCGTTACTAAAATAGTATAAATGAAATGCCCAATCAATGGAACATCAAATTTTCTTCTACCGTTTGAACTAATTAATTAGTTGATTAATATAATTAATTAGGCTATTATTAATTAATGACTCAAAATGTTAAGATATTACAAGTATGCCTCGACTGGGTAACAAACCTCTAGTAAATTCATATGTTATTATATATTATTATATGTGGAGCCACAGGATTCTGGTTCTATTCCCAGTCGGGGCGAACTCTTATTACAGTTATACCTTCATACACTATCCAATCCAGTATCCTTTAAAAATCCAATATCATTTGACAGCATGTTTTCAATTCAAATTGAAACGGGAATCGTTATGTTTGAGTTCTAAACAGGCAAAATAAATATATCATACGATAAAGACTAATAACTCTAACTGTAACTATATTCTCAGAAATGTTTGGCCACATTCATTTGCATACAACCATTGTGATAACAATAGCAAGTGATACACTCACTTTCCGTGGATGAAACACAATTTTTTACAAATAAATAAATAAATAATTACATAACATTACTCACTCGTTTTTCAAAATACTCAATTTAAACAGATTAAATCTTCGAACATAGTAATAAAAGTACATATTTATTATTTGCGAAATTGCGAACAGGGACAAAGCCCCACAAGTTATATCACACTTGTGGGGCTTTGACCCTGTTGATGATAAATACATAAAATATAATAAATTAAAAAATAAAAATATTTCAAAACTCTTAAAGGGGTCAGGGATACGTACGCCACCTACCCTAAACTTTTGAAATCAACAAGTACTATCCACATTTCTATAAATAAATGTATCACGTAAATTTGTTTTGAATTGTGATGTGTTATGTTATGTTGTATGCCTATACTATACACACGACATTTTTTTAGCCACAGTAGGGCCTACGTTTTATATGGCACCAATAAACTCGTGCTATGTTCATTTCCGTCTATACTCGTATGCTTGCAGATTTAAAACTTTTGACAATTTAATGTCAAAGTTTGAAGAGTAAGCTTACTTTTACATTTCGTGTGCGTTTGTGTCCTATCTGCGTAAACAAAGTCGGGTTCGGTATTGCAATCGCAATTCGGGAATCATGAAAATGTTTACTTACATAATTTTTAGGGCGCTGGTTAATAAAATCGTTATGTTAAAATGATTTATCATGAGAAATTGTACGATTGCGATCCCAATCCCGATTCCCGATTACGATGCCGACAATTGTGGTTGCGGCATTACATCATTTGCCCACTTATCATTCCACTGGGTACAGCGAGATGTAATATTGACCTGTCAAATACTTTGGTCCTACTATGAGAGTGTGTTGCAGTGTCAACAACTTGAGAGAAGAAGACGCTGTGTTTTAAAATCTAACCTCCCCTTACCGTACCGCAATGTAGGGGTTGAAGCACTGGCATGGAACGATAATTGTTGACCTTGTTGACCTTCAATATTAATCACGGGTCACAAAATACTTGTCAGCACTTGACATTAACGAGCTGGTTAACAGTTATATTAGAATGTCGTATGCACCAGCTGCATATTGTCACCACGTAGGCCTACTCCATTTTAACGCAATTTAACAACATCGAGCTCATTCAATTCAAAAGCTTCTTTGCAAATAGAGCCAGCTTCCATGCTTGTAGTTTGATTATATCGTTAAACAATCAATATTGTACAATCAATATTGTTTTTCCATTTTGTACGCATTTTTCCGATTAGCTTCAATGAAATGTAATATTGGCCTGGTGGCAAAATAATGGGACGTAAAACCCCAAATGTCATCGACGAGATGTAATATAAATGATGTACTTTGTAGTAACAAACAACAAACGCGCACGTGCAAACACAATATTATAGTAAGGTAAGTGTTATACACTTGTAATACACATAGGCATAAGGCACTATTTGAAATGTGCCACACATTGACTGTGACATTACTAAACAAACACCACTAAAAGACGAGATGCATGACATGCAACAAGTACATTACGTGTTGCATCAGAACAAATCACAAACACCGTATCTATAATTTAAAGGAATACCGTCGTTGATAATAACGATACAAAACAAATTTACGTGTTACACTTATTTATTTAAATGTGGATAATACTTTTTTATTGCAGCAAATAATAATTATGCACTTTTATTACTATGTTCTAACATTGAATCTGTTTAAATTGAGTATTTTGAAAAACGAGTGAGTAATTTTATGTATTTATTTATTTGTTTGTAAAATTGAAAAAAAATTTAAGTCGAGTATTTTGAAAAACGAGTGAGGAATGTTATTGAATCATTTATTTGTTTGTTAAAGTGCCACGTTGACAATACGGTGGACCTCTCGTCAACAAGTAGGCCCGAGCGCTGTTTACTACCCCTACGTAAAGACAACGTTGCGGCTGTTCGAAGCTCTGACCGCGCAACACCCACATGGTAGTCGTTGAACGCGTCGTGTTCCTCGCAGGCCTTGATGACGTCACGGATATCCTTGGTGAGGCTGGTCTCAAGTTGGAGGGCGGCGGTCAAGGCGCTCAAGCCGGTGTCCCAGTATTGCTTATAATCCGCCCTCAGGAGCTCCTGTAGAAACAACACACGTTACATTCAACTCTTCGTCTTGATGTTCCTACGTTGGAGGGGTTTACTCATATGAACCAATCATCTTGTACATAGAACGTGGTAACAAAGCTGTGCAAATCGTTATGTAAATATCAGTCCAAGGGTATTGTCCAAATGGACCCAACACTGATCCCAATAGGCCTGTAGGCTTGATGTTCCTACGTTGGAGGGGTTTACTCATATGAACCAATCATCTTGTACATAGAACGTAGTAGCAAATCTGTGCAAATCGTTATGTAAATATCAGTCCAAGGGTATTGTCCAAATGGACCCAACACTGATCCCAATAGGCCTGTAGGCTTGATGTTCCTACGTTGGAGGGGTTTACTCATATGAACCAATCATCTTGTACATAGAACGTGGTAACAAACCTGTGCAAATCGTTATGTAAATATCAGTTCAAGGGTATTGTCCAAATGGACCCAACACTGATCCCAATAGGCCTGTAGGCTTGATGTTCCTACGTTGGAGGGGTTTACTCATATGAACCAATCATGGTAGAGGACAAATATATTCATCTTGTACATAGAACGTGGTAACAAAGCTGTGCAAATCGTTATGTTAATATCAGTACAAGGGTATTGTCTAAATGGGACCCAACACCGATCCCAATGGGCCTGTAGGTGAAAGTCTAGCTTCACAAAGCTCAGCAGCTTACTTTGATCCGTTGAGAAAAAATGAAGAACCGCAATCGAACCTCTTAGCTCGCGCAACGCCAACGTTAATATTTTCGACTCGTAATTTTTCTCTCGGGGTGCAAGCGACGATTTCATTTCATCGAAAGTAAAAAAAAAAATTATTTTATTTAAATTTTGTATTATATTACGTAGGCCCTATTGGGTTGTACAGTCTGTGACGTACATTTTTATTTAAATAGAACATGATCTTGCCTACAGTTGAAATCTTATTTTGTCAATTTATACCATACTACCTACAAAGATATAGGTAATTTTTGAACTCACAAGTCACACCACAAGCTTATTTCATAAAATTCATAAGTTTCTTATTTTCAAATACTAATTGCTTCCAAATTGTGATATTCTGGTTTGCACTGATTATAATTTGAGATCTTTATAAATAGGCCTATTATTGTTGCAAAGTACACTTATAATTGAAAATAAATTAATACAAACAAACCCGTTCTTAAAAATTACATAGTTTTTTTTTTAATTTGTCATGCCGTCGTATGGGTCATTATAAAAAGTTGTATGCATTAAACATAATGGACAGTCTTAAATATAAACAAACTGATGTTTCCACATACCCTAATACCCTATAATAATTGTAATTTTTCAAGCAGGACATAAAATGATACAAATGATAAAATGATAAATTCAAAATTGTTCTGAATCGGCCTTCTTGATTCTGGCATTGGTCCGCAGGTGCTCGCACTGTTTAATCACTGATTCATATATATTTCATACTTGAAATATCAGTCTTTGATTGGTTATCGCTCGTCAATGGTGTTCGGAGCCAACAGGGTTGGTTTGGTAGTTGCTTTAAAAATTAAAGCCCCCCACTGAAAATCAGTCTTGTGACTAAGTGGGTAGACTCTAAAAATGAATTTATTTAAATCTATTTTTACAGGAGCTCTAAGCTAAGAAAGGGCGGGGCCGGATCAAGGTTGTCGGAACTCACCGCCGACTGGATGAGGTTCGGGATGTTGAGTTTGCCGCCCCTCATCAACAGGTATTCGATAATCTTGATCGCGTGCTCACGTTCCTCGCTCGCGCTCTCGAAGAACATCTTAGAGAAGCCTGGCCTGTTGACCGTGTCGCGCGCAAAGTGGCCGCCCTAAACACACACATTCCGGAGTGGCAACTTATACTAAAACTCAGTTTTCAAATTGACTTTTTCCCACTCGCAGCGCCACCCTCGATCAAGCCCTCAGACAAAATCTTGGTCTCTGCGTATAATGGAGCAATGAATGAGGCGCTGATTGATCCACCAAGCAGGCTGTGCACTAGGGCTCCAACTATGGTGGCGCTATCTACGTCGAGCAAAGTGCCGCCATCACAGCCTGCTGGATCGGTCACCCAGCACTCAACGTCTACTTGATCTCTGCTGGCAGACATCAAGTAGACCTTGTCCCAACTGATTGATCCACCCAGCAGGCTATGGACTAGGGCTCCAACTATGGTGGCGCTATCTACGTCGAGCAAAGTGCCGCCATCACAGCCTGCTGGATCGGTCACCCAGCACTCAACGTCTACTTGATCTCTGCTGGCTGACATCAAGTAGACCTTGTCCCAACTGATTGATCCGTCCAGCAGGCTGTGCACTAGGGCTCGAACTATGGTGGCGCTATCTACGTCGAGCAAAGTGCCGCCATCACAGCCTGCTGGATCGGTCACCCAGCACTCAACGTCTACTTGATCTCTGCTGGCAGACATCAAGTAGACCTTGTCCCAACTGATTGATCCACCCAGCAGGCTATGGACTAGGGCTCCAACTATGGTGGCGCTATCTACGTCGAGCAAAGTGCCGCCATCACAGCCTGCTGGATCGGTCACCCAGCACTCAACGTCTACTTGATCTCTGCTGGCAGACATCAAGTAGACCTTGTCCCAACTGATTGATCCACCCAGCAGGCTATGGACTAGGGCTCCAACTATGGTGGCGCTATCTACGTCGAGCAAAGTGCCGCCATCACAGCCTGCTGGATCGGTCACCCAGCACTCAACGTCTACTTGATCTCTGCTGGCTGACATCAAGTAGACCTTGTCCCAACTGATTGATCCACCCAGCAGGCTGTGGACTAGGGCTCCAACTATGGTGGCGCTATCTACGTCGAGCAAAGTGCCGCCATCACAGCCTGCTGGATAGGTCACCCAGCACTCAACGTCTACTTGATCTCTGCTGGCTGACATCAAGTAGACCTTGTCCCAACTGATTGATCCACCCAGCAGGCTGTGGACTAGGGCTCCAACTATGGTGGCGCTATCTACGTCGAGCAAAGTGCCGCCATCACAGCCTGCTGGATAGGTCACCCAGCACTCAACGTCTACTTGATCTCTGCTGGCTGACATCAAGTAGACCTTGTCCCAACTGATTGATCCACCCAGCAGGCTATGGACTAGGGCTCCAACTATGGTGGCGCTATCTACGTCGAGCAAAGTGCCGCCATCACAGCCTGCTGGATCGGTCACCCAGCACTCAACGTCTACTTGATCTCTGCTGGCAGACATCAAGTAGACCTTGTCCCAACTGATTGATCCACCCAGCAGGCTATGGACTAGGGCTCCAACTATGGTGGCGCTATCTACGTCGAGCAAAGTGCCGCCATCACAGCCTGCTGGATCGGTCACCCAGCACTCAACGTCTACTTGATCTCTGCTGGCTGACATCAAGTAGACCTTGTCCCAACTGATTGATCCACCCAGCAGGCTGTGGACTAGGGCTCCAACTATGGTGGCGCTATCTACGTCGAGCAAAGTGCCGCCATCACAGCCTGCTGGATAGGTCACCCAGCACTCAACGTCTACTTGATCTCTGCTGGCTGACATCAAGTAGACCTTGCCCCAACTGATTGATCCATCCAGCAGGCTGTGGACTAGGGCTCCAACTATGGTGGCGCTATCTACGTCGAGCAAAGTGCCGCCATCACAGCCTGCTGGATCGGTCACCCAGCACTCAACGTCTACTTGATCTCTGCTGGCTGACATCAAGTAGACCTTGTCCCAACTGATTGATCCATCCAGCAGGCTGTGGACTAGGGCTCCAACTATGGTGGCGCTATCTACGTCGAGCAAAGTGCCGCCATCACAGCCTGCTGGATAGGTCACCCAGCACTCAACGTCTACTTGATCTCTGCTGGCTGACATCAAGTAGACCTTGCCCCAACTGATTGATCCATCCAGCAGGCTATGGACTAGGACTCGAACTATGGTGGCGATGGTCTGCGATAAGTTTGGCGTGCAAAGCCCAATTAAAGTAGGTCTATCCTAATGAATATTGGTGTACATGAGGATTAATAGGCTTTCCTAATAAAAGATGATCAAGAATTGAGACATACAAAATGTTGCATCGGTAATTTACGGAGAAACCTTATTGATGCATCTATTGAATAAGTATTTTGACAAGGAATTCATGAAATTTCTTTGGCAATGAATTCATAAACTTTCCTTTTCAATATTAACGGTAAAAGGTAGTCTCACTGTGAAAACCGAGCCAAATTTACGTTTTTAATTTAGATTTTGCGAACACTAAACAATATTGAAAACTTGATGATTGAGCGAAGCTTGGTTCCTTAAGAGCTACAATTTGGATTAATACAATTTCAAATATTGCTATCATTACGGTTGTTACTGTATTTGAAAAATAAATTAATAATAAATTGTTTAATTGGTTTCTCAACTAACAACAGTAATGATGGAAATATTTGAAATTTTGTCAATCTAGATTGTAGCTCTTACGAAACAAAGTTTCGCTTAGTAATCACTTTTTCAATATTGTGTAGTGTTCTCAAAATATAAATTAAAAACGTTAATTTGGCGCGGTTTTTACAGTAAGACTACCCTTTATTGTTAATCGATCATTTTAAATTAAATGTGCAAATGTGCATATCCCAAGTAGTGAGAGTGACTGATGGTAAAGACATTTCCACTTGAAAATCAATTTAAACTCCATTTGAATTAGCATTATCACAAATGCCTTACATTATGGAAGAGTAGGCCCACGTGTTATTGTTAGAAAGGTTCATTTAAATCACTGTCTATTGTTGTTGTACAGTACTTGAACAACCTTGTTAAAACATGCAATGCAATATTAGGATGTAACTATCGGCAACCCAAGACAACCTTACATATGCTTTCGTCACAGGCGAGGTACTCGTAGCCAATCAGCGATCGGTATTTGCGCCCGCTTGTTTTGGGCGGTTCGCTGGTTGGCTACGAGTGCCTCGCCTGTGACAAAGCATATGTAAGGTGGTCTTGGGTTGCCTATACATAGAATAGGCATATCTAAGCATACTATCTTACAAATCAAATTTCTTACTTTCTAGAGAATAAGAGTCTAAGTACAATCATAGATGACTGTGCTTCATTGGCCAGATCACGACAAAAAGCGTAGACTAGGATATAACATGAAGTATCTACGTAACAGCCCTTTAACCTAACTAAGTTGAAATCGTCGATCATTATGAAGAACAACAAAATATTCTAAAGCTTGCCAATGTCAGCATGGACTAACACACGTGAAATATTGCTCACATTTTTTCTAGTCCAATTTTCTTGCTTATGGAGTATTCCTCAGATATGACTTTTAAATAGTGATGACATCGGAAAACCGGTTCCGATTTTTCAAACCCGCTTCTATTTTTTCCCTTGATTTGTCGGTCAACGGTGAACTAGTGAAATGAGATGTCCAGTATCAGACGTGCGCTAATACCCGACACATGTGACACTTGAAATAGTCGGCATACACTCAGCAGGCATGTGAAATAAATATTGTATCTTGGATTCATTTCAGCTAATTACTTCATAATATACCTACTTCGGTTCTGAATATGAAGACTTTAACAGATACAGAGCGAGACAACCGCAAGTCATTGTTCAAGTAATAAATTAAAGGACGACTACATTTTTGACCTGCTAAATGTGCTAAATGTGCAGATTTAACAAAACAAATCGGCCTTGAAAACCGGTTCCGAAGTGGAGGCAACTGGTTTGAACTTCTCGGACTCGATGTAGTCACTATTTTCGAACAAACCCCACAAAATATCAGAGACTAGGTCGCACCGTAGAGTTGCCGGTTAGTTACACTCACCATGGCCATATATGTCAGCGAAGCCGTCAGCTTGTTCCTTACGTGTTCCTGCATCTTCCAGGTGCACGGGTCGACCATGGACGCCCACTCCGTGGACATCACTACGGGTTCCGCCTCACCTGAAGACAGACCACAGCATTGATATCGGTCACTGCACTCTACAGCCTAAATTAGGGTGACCAAACATCCCGGGAAACCGGGATTGTCCCGGTTTTCTGCCCCTTGTCCCGGTGTCCCGTAAAAAGCTTTCGGGACGCCAAAATGTCCCGGATTTGTCTAAAAGGGTAATATTCATTATATTTAATGTTTTTAATTAGAATAATACTATTTTCAGTAATAACAAAACTCAGTAATTCCCCCCCCCCCCCCCCACCCACCCACCAACCACAACAAACCGGTTTGTTGACATGTCAGTAATTTGAGCACTAGCACAGCTGTTTGATACCGCGTGCAGAGCAGGCTACAATTATTGCAACGTGAGACGCAACGCGAGGAAGTTAAGCTACCCCCCAACCACCCCCCAACCACCCCCTTACCACCCACAAACCGGTTTGTTGACAAGGCCTAAATCAAAGACGATTCCATCAACTTCCAAAGTTGCAACCAAATCCCACTAAAACTCCTGCAAAAACGCCATTAAAAAAACAACCTGTGGGGCTGTTTATTGGGGGGCCTCGCCACTCAAACCCCCCGCGGTACTTCAGCTTCGCGACTTAATTTTATTTGTCCCGGATTTTATTTTTGGAAATATGGTCACCCTAGCCTATATGTACAATCAGCAGAAACCTCTAGATCTGTTCCACTCTTTAAATACAGACTCCTCTTAGTAGAGAAATCATTCTACACCTTAAAAGAATTCGTTGATGAAGCTAAAAATTAACGAACACATTCAACAATCTCTGTGACCCATCCCTTTAACCACGTGTTTACTTCCAACGAGATCCTCCGGCCCGCTCGCTCAAGTTAAAGAGAGGCGGAACTAGCCGAGCTGGGCTGCTTTTTTTTACCCACTTTATTCAGAATAAATTACTGAATCAATTTTCGTCGTTTAATCTTTTACTGTACAAACAAACATTTTATCTTTATACGCATAATAGTATTTTGTTGATGACCAGTAGGCCTATATTATCATAATCGTTATCGTTATTATTACTGGGAAAACGCTCCGCGTTGCCAGATGACCGATTTTGTTTTCAATAAATCAAATGAATCGTTCGCATCATACAACGCTTAAAAAATATACCATTATAATGAACATATTTTTTTTTTACAAGATGGCGGTTTAACTTACAACCTTAGAACTTGTGTGTATTATTATTTGACATGTTGCCAACAATTGCACAAAATATTATTTAAATCCGTTAAGAAGTTTTCTTTAAATAAATTAAAACCTTCAAGTTGATAAATCAATGGATTTCCGCATATTTTCATTCGACCGTGGTCTACTCACAAGGCTCTAATTCATGAACTATTAAACTTATCTGTGTATAGTAAGTTCTTTAATGTAGATACGGGCTGGATCTAAAAAGAAATATTGTTTAATCATACAATAACCGCATTAAAATCATAATAAAAGCTTTTTAATTTGTCTACAAAGTTAGTTGTTAACTTTTGCATGTTTGCCGTGAACGTCATAAAACATAACACGTCATTGTAGCCATTCTATGATAGCTATCAAAACGTCAAATACATAGAGAAAAAGGTCTGAGTGCGTACGCCATTTCTGCCGCATACTATGTGCATCTAACTTTAATGATCTGCAAATGCGAATCATATCGGTGGAAAACTGTACAAATTAAGAAAGTATTTGCAGTAAATAAACAATGTTTTTTATAACATGGCGGTTTAAGATTTATCTTGTTCCCATTTATTACATAGGTATGAGGTATAAGTGAAAATACCTTTTTTTCTGGATTTGGAATCAACTGTAATAAGATACAGTTGATTCCAATTATTTACAAATAACCATTGATTACTATTAATTTCCTTTTAATACAAGTTACTATGGGTTACGCCAAATGTGCCATAATACGCCTGCTTACGATAGACTGTTACCGGTTGGTTCCGATTGAAAACATTTTTCCATTTAAAAAGAACTTAATGCACTCAAAGGGATTTAATGGTTATTTCAACCGTAACTTGCAGCCGTAACCCATGAGATTTAAAGCATGGTGCTTAGGTACGTTAGGGTCTACGATAGGCCTAGACAATACTTACACCTTAGTCCTTCCGGCCAACCAGCAACAGAATGGTAGAAGACAACACCAATTATCAAAATAATTCCCTGAATTACTTGCATTGTGAGAAAGTTATGACTACACACGATTAAGAACACTGGTATGTAAACCTTCTCGATTTTCCAAACCTTTAGTTCTATAGTCAGTCTTTACACACACTAGCGTAGAAGGCGACACAATGAAACCCAAACGCATTTTCTTCGGATAATATCACAAGTGCTAAAGAGCGCGCATATGACCTCCACAATTTCCATGGAAAAACTCTGTGTCGACCAATCACAAGCTACGTATCTGGAACAAGTGCGCAGTTAGCACGTGATACAGCTGGTGGGGGGGGGGGGGGTTGTTTTGTCTGCCGTGAAACCTTGCACAGAGTATATACCCAGTAGTTCTGCAACTCTGAGAAGACACTAACGAGCTAAACAGCGACCAGTGAGGTACCTAGCAATACTTCATTAAAACCTGGTGAACGGGAGGATTACTCAAGTTAAGCAACCTACTTATTGTTGGTAAATTTAATTTTTCAGTTGCAAATAATTGTTGTATTATTACTAGGGCTGGGCAGTGATATTAGAAGGCTTAGGCCCGAATTCATAGTCCAGACTCAAGCCTTCCTCAACTCAGCCTCTCCTCAGCCTCGCCCAACCACCAATCACGGAGCGGCATTGCCATGTAGACGGCTCTGTGATTGGGGGCTTGGTGAGGCTGAGGAGAGGCTGAGTTGAGGAAGGCTTGAGTCTGGACTATGCATTCCAACCTTAGCCTCGACCATTTGGACTTTAATTTGTTGTAAAATTTTCTCCACAGGTTCATCATGAAGGTCCTGGTTGTATTTCTGTCTCTTGTTGCGTTCAGCGCTTGCGCAGCCACGAGGGACGATGGAAGATGCTACACCTCTGTTGTCAACGCATGCAGTACTGGAGGTAGGCCACTAGCGTAGCCCCTAGGCCTAGGCCTGGGTCCTAGGTGGTCCTGGGTCCTAGGTGGTCCTAGGCCTAGGCCTGGGTCCTAGGCGCTTCAGTATTTTTGACATCGACCTGGGCCTAGATTTACCCCTAGCCGAATAGGTTACTAAATGTCCCGGCATGACATGAAAGTGTCTTGCTTCTGCCACGACCCCGTGCACCCCCCAAAACGTGAGCTTGAAACGAGCAGTGAGAATGGATAATAAATTAATGTGAGCATGGTTTCCAAAGTTGACTTTTTCAAATGCACGATGTTTTCTTAATCATATCATATGTTTCTATAAAAACAGGTTTATACCCTATTAATATTGTTATAGCAACACAATAATTAATAAAATCACAATTTCAGACAGGCACGTAAACTCCTAATTTCTAATTAACTGCGAAAGATTTTTGTTCAAAAGGTTCTTTGGAATTCTTGTTTTCTCGTCAAGCAGTAAAAACATGTTTTTAGAACGTAAATCATGAAAAAAGGTCAAACAAATATCGCCTTCGGCGATAGGCCTTCGTCGTTATCACGGAGCCATTCCCTTTCCATGGGCTATTTATCGCGGAATCCTATTTTACAGAGTTGGGAACCCCAGCACCTAGGTAGGCTAGGGGAGGGGAGGGGGAGTAAACAGTGCAGAGTTGGGAACCCCAGCACCTAGGTAGGCTAGGGGAGGGGAGGGGGAGTAAACAGTGCAGAGTTTGGAACCCCAGCACCTAGGTAGGCTAGGGGAGGGGAGGGGGAGTAAACAATGCGAATTATTCCACGAAAATGATTAGGCCTACTTAACAGTTGTCGTCAGTATTACGATTCTTTTTGGTGGTTTTCTGGGTCTTTTCTAAAAGACAGTATTTTGGCAATGCATTCAGTAGGCTTATGGTATTTTTTTTTTCGGAAACGCTCACGATGCACTCTAAAAGCATAATTTTTTCCAAATTTTTCCTACGGCACTATAGTTGGACTGTTGGGGGGGCCGTGCCTCTCAAACCCCCCATGCTTTTTTTTTACCTGGAAAGATGTCTCTTCAGCTTGAGCCTAAAATATGGCATCCCTATTCTCTACCCCAGACCCTGTCCAGCACACACGCCCTCCCCAACCGTAGCCTCCACGATGTGCCAAATAATTGCCGGTGTCCACCTTTCACATTTTCATTAGGGAAAAGCCATGTAAATATTTTAAATATGCCAAATTGGCTTTAATTTTGTTTTTTTGGACATTAAATGTTTTTAGTCTAAGCCTTTTTCACGTAAATGCCAAAAGTATGTTTATAGCATAATTCCTTGTATTTCGTGATATGATATCAACACCGTTGACGTAGAAGGGCCTATGTGGAGATGTGAACAAAAAAGACTTAAATGCATCAAATAACACTTGTCATTTTATTGGGCCTTGCAAAAAACACGTCACAGTGATGGGTCACCCACCACCCTGGCTCGGTATTGGTACCGGTAGGCCTACCGGATTATTATTTTTAAATTATATATTATTTAATGTATATTGTCTCTAGGCTTTATCCTACTATTCTTTGTTTTACAAATTTTTAAGCCCGGCCGGGCCCGGGGAAGAATAGGCCCAGAGTGACTCTGCTAGTCGTAAGAGACGTCAAAAGGAGGCCTTACCCCCCCCCCCCCCCCCACTGTCCCACTAAATATTTCTCCTCCCACTTGGCCCTGCCCTCCCTTGCTGGACTCCCGTATGTGACGACCCACGCGACGTACAATGGTTCTGATTCGGATGTGGCTTTATTCTTCATCATCATCTTCTCATCTTCATCATCCCCCGCTCATCGTCTCGATAAGCCATTGTTGCACAAATATGAGACGTTAAGCCCCAATTATCAATCAATCAATCATCACAAATGTTTGAAGTACATAGAGGTCGAGCATTCTCAAACACTGTTCTTCTTTCGTTTCTAGGTAACGGTGACCTACTGAACTGCAATGCGAAGTACGGAGGCATAAATGACGTTGAGAATGACCTACAAAAGTTTGCGAACTCGCACATAGCACATAGTTTTGATTATCTGCTGATGGTAAGCACTTTTTTTTTTTTTTTCCTGTGCAGAGTTTGCTTCTTCAACCATTCTTCTTTCTTGCCATCCAATACAAGGCTGCCTCCTTCTCTGTCCTGCTCATTGAGTCGGGCAGGGAGTCAATGTATTGTGTATGTATTGTGTGATTCAAGTGTCCTGTCACAGCTTGAATCCGCGCCGTGTATGTTTTCCACAGCAACCTTGTGGATGTCGGGAACTAGCCAACTAGATGACGTCAGTATTTAGAAGAGCCACCCGCCGATTGGCTCCTACTGACTGTTATATGACGTCGGCATTCACAAGGTTGCTGTGGAACCACTTTATCTGCCTTTAGGGAGATATTCCACAAACTGGGTGACAATAGGGAACACGCGTATGAAAATTATAATCGATTTTTAAATACCTTGTATCTCATTTAATAATTTTGTGTTTGAATTTTGAAAAACGGATCAGTTTTTGCCTCCAAATAATTGGTTTAGTAACGATAAATAAAAGGGCGCGAAAAACGAGCCGCCGCCATGTAGAGTGGATTTGACGTCATGGTTTTGTACTGTGTACGCTCACCGCCTCAGCGATTGGTCTGTTACGCCACGTCTACTGAATCATGACGTCACAGCCACCTGTACGCGTTTTAGATCCCCGAGTTGAAACTTCAATAAATGCGACCACATTAAACCTATTTAAAAATTTATTTTTTACTTGGGACTTGCATTAATATACTTTTTGTATCTGATACTATTAAACTAAGTGTTTGGTTTAACAAAAAAAATCGTACGCGTGTTGCCTATTGGTCTGTAGGCCTACAGTGAAATAACACTGACTGTAGGTTCAGAAACTAAAGCTAGGCTATGTGAGGGAATGCTATTTAATATAGGCCTATTGATTGAGTGATTTTTATGTTTAAATACTATTGAAATATCAATGAGTATTTGAGTGAGGAAAGGGACGCATCTCCGATGCCCCACTCTCCGATGCCCCCCCTCAACCTTTTTAGTCTCCGAAACCCCACTCTCCGATGCCCCACCTACCTGCTCAAGAAGTCCATGCTACACCACGTAAAATAAGCACATGCACACCCCAAATATAATAGTACCCTAAAATATAGTATAATACTACCCTTACCTAATAATACTACACTAACCTAACCTAACCTAACCTTATAGTATAATACTACCCTAACCTAATAATACTATCCTAACCTAACCTAGACTAACCTAACCTAACCTCTATCCCTACCGCTTACCGCGCAGTGGACGTGCGATTAAATTGCGTGGTGTACCATGGGCATTAGAAAACAGGTAGAGCAGGTAGTGAGGTATCGGAGACTGAAAAGGTTGGTGGGGCATCGGAGAGTGGGGCATCGGAGAGCGCCCCGAGGAAAGAATGATAGAAACCGACTGCTTACCTGAAGTAGAGACGAAGTAGACACGATAAATATACAATATGCACAAACAAACAAATAAACAACGAAACGTTTCGGCTTAAACAGCCTTGTTCCCTCGTCGGAATTGAGAAACTGTTTTTACAATTATATAACATTCAAGATTCTAATGTGGTGGTAGAGTGGACTAGGTGGGGACGGTTTGGTTGGGGTTGTTAACAATGTTACCCCCTGAGGCTAGCGTAGATTTAGGTTGGGTGGGATACTGGATTACTGGAATTAGTGACCAGGGTGAACAAGTTTCATTGTCTCAGTTTTTTTTTTAATCTCTCTACTCTAAAGCTGCGATTTCAGTCGAGGATGTGCTCGGCGTGGCGCGGCGCGGATGAAGATTGCAGCCAATCAGCGTGCTCTATTTCTCAGCCGAGGAGAGCCGCGGATTTCTATACGTGGATTAAAAATATTCAATCTTTCAGCCGGCGAACTCCACGCTCGGCATGACGTCACTTTGAATGACCAATAGAAAATCGGGATTACGACAACAAACAAATGACTGCAAAACGTACATTTAAAACTTAAAATGTCTGAAGACTTTGCCGAAAGATTAGTGTTGGCTGTCGAAAAGAGAAAAATCCTGTATAATATATTCCACAAACACTATAAAAGTAATGTGTTGCGTGTTCAAGCGTGGATGGACGTGGCGCAAGATTGAAACAACACAGGTAAGCAAAACGACTAGGCCTAGGGCCTTAGGCCTAGCCTAGATATTTTTAATCCACGGATAGAAATCCGCGGCTCTCCTTGGCTGAGAAATAGAGCACGCTGATCGGCTGCAATCTTCATCCGCGGCGCGCCATGCCGAGCACATCCTCGACTGAAATCGCAGCTTTAAGCTGCGATTTCAGTCGAGGATGTGCTCGGCCACTGTCATCCACATAACTCTACCCGATTGTACTGTATCGATCAGACTAAAGCGTCGGTGGCTCAATCGCTTATTATAATGATATCTGCCCAACGGGAAATACTTGCGTTCGGGCTGCATTGGATTCCGTTTCGGCCGGATGAAAAAGTTATAGAATAGGCTCGCCCTGGGTAGGCCTTGGGGAATACAGGCAAATAGGTAAATAACAACTGAAAATAGAATGCCAGGCTGCAGTTGACAGTTCAAAATTTAGAAACAATCGCATACTACTAATAACACATTAGTTACAATTAATGGTGCTGCCTAGACATCACATGTAGACAAACAATGTGTTGCTAGGCAACTCCACTGTTGTGGTTTCCTTTGATTGTTGAACAGTCAATGTTTGTCTGCAAAAAACAACTGCCCCATAACTTTTATTACAATCTTACCTAATGCTATTAGATCGGCCTACGTAAATAAATATTGTGAGCAAACAATTATTAATAAATATTATGGTTCGAATTCACCAAACTGTTTAATCGGTCGATTTACTTATCTCGGATTGGTTACCATGGTTTCAACAGACATTACATACAAAATGCACGGTGGCTTCTACCGGGCGCCATTTTTAATCTCCGATTAACAGAAAACCGCCAGATGAAAGTTTCGTGAAATTGGCCCTGGCGGACTGAGTCCGGTACTGAGTACGGTCCAGGGCATGTAAACACCTAGAAAATGGGACCGGACTTACTGGATCCGGTCCGCCAAAAAAGCTAGACCGTACCAAAAGACCGACTCAGTCCTATCATGTAAACGGGTAGAACGTACTGACTGAAGAACTGGAACTTTGAACGAAAGCTGTAGGTGAATAAGATGGAAAATGATTGTGGTTGCCATCAACAAAAATCAAGTAAAATATTTACAACAGCTTGCAACCTTTTGTTCGCCGGGATGCATCTTAAAATTTATTTTATATGGCAGAAGAAAAAAGTAGGGCTATGTACGACCAAAACGAACAAGTGTGGCGCGAGACCGAAATCAAGTTTGGGTACACCTTCATATAAACGCAAGCGGCCATGACAGTTCTCAGTCTGGTACTCAGTACGGTCCGCCATGTAAACATAGCTATTGTCTAAAAGAAAGTGCTAAACGCCTACGTGTATATGTTTGATTCCAGTCGTCGCACTTTGGCAAGTACACAAACAACCGGCCCGGCTTTGAGCGAATGTACCGCATTCTGTCGGACGATATGTGGAACGACGCCATCGAGATCATCAAGCACGTGGCGAAGCGCGGCGGCTCGATGGACCTGCGCGCGTTGTCGAGGGACGACGAGGCTTTGGTGACGTCATCTGACGAGCTGAGCGAGTTGGCGAGTCTGAGCAAGGCGCTCGACGCGCACAAGAGCCTGGCTCACGCGGCCAATAGGATCCACCAACATGCGGGCCGCGCCCACGACCCCGCGATCGCGTCCTACCTCGAGAACAACTTTGTGCACAAGCACGCAGACGCGATACGCGAGCTTTCCGGACTCAGCAACGACTCGGCCTTCTCTTGAAGAAGAGCCAGGACAAGAGCCTTGTACTGTTCCTGTTCGACGAGTACCTGCAGAAGCTGTAAAGCTTTGCCTTCACTCTGTAGTTGTCGATACTTTTACATTTTTGTCACACGAATTTTTTTATAAATGTTATAGTTCCACAAGAATAAATTTAAGTAAAATTATATACTAGATACTATAAGATGTGTCTTGCTTGTAGATTTAACCGTCAGTTAATTGGTATACTTGTCCAAATGCTACCTTACACATGCTTTCCTCACAGGCGACTAGTTCGTAGCAAATCAGCGATCGGTATTGCCCCAGATGTGTCTCGGGTGGTTTGCTGGTTGGCTACGACTGCTCCAAATGTGACAAAAGCAGGTGTTAAGTATTTTGGGTCCAATTTAGGTACCCTCCACTTCCCTCTGCGACAACCTATCAAAAGATTTTTTAAAATGCAATGCTAAAGAAGCCATGTCTTTGAATAAATTGAAATACTACATAATTTTGAATGTGCCTGCTTGTTGATTTAACCATCGATTGGTTGGTCTTACCAAAGATTACAATTGGTCTTACCAATCCGCTTACCCACAGGATAGGACACTTCCTCATCCCATAGCAGCCATAGCAGCCGTACCTAAATGTTACTTTTAACTTAAATAGTGCGTTTTCCCGTAACAACTTCCTGAAGTAAGAATAGAAACGAGTTCCCGAGAACATGTTCCACTCCAAGACTGGCTAGGTCTACATCATTTGTATCGCAATCATGGCCACTATGACGTCACGTGGGAACTATGAGTAGATTAACAGGTTGCCATCTTGACGACACACGCACACACACACACACACACACACACACACACACACACACACACACACACACACACACACACACACACACACACACACACACACACACACACACACACACACACACACACACACACACACACACACCACACACGCACACACACACACACACACACACACACACACACACACACACACACACACACACACACACCACACACGCACACGCACACACACGCAAACGCACACGCACACGCACACACGCACAAACGCACACACACACACACACACACATACGCACACACACACACACACTCACACACACGCACACACACACACACACACACACCTGGAACGGTGGGTGTGGCAAATTATTCTTGTGTACTCGAATAAGCTGAAAATTGCACTTACGAATTTGTGAATGATTGCCAGAAATCCGGTGAACTTCATTGAATTAGCATCCGTGTAATGGGCAGTAGATTTGAGGCCGGCATGGCAATACTTACTTTGTTGATTCTATAATCGTATGAATAAATTTAGCATTGACTTGACAAATGGATGATTTATATTGTAAAAGACTTCGATCTCCTTGATCTGAAACGTTGGTACATCATGTTATGTTGACCGTTGCTTCGTGTTGGGTCATTGCCGACCTCCAGGGGTCATGATCGAGACTCGGGACTTTGCGCTCCTCTCATCACGCCACATGTGGACTTTCAAACCACGAGATAATGTTTGCAACTCTATCGACCTGGCTCGTGTGGAGATCACATTACGGGTTATCCAGATGTTGTTGTCGGCTTGGAGCAAACGCTTTCATTGCAATGGTTACCGACCATGTGTTACAGGTTCAAGTTAGCTCTTGTAGGCAGGTTTCGAATGTGTGAGTCCCAACGTAACTAGTCTCATGCCGACCTCAGATCCCTATCCACCGAGCACGCTGTTTCAACATACAGGAACAGATTCCACGCGTTAGAAAAACCACAAGACATTAACAACTTACTTCTTCCACACAGCATTGTCTAAAATATACACAAACACATTTTCGTGTTAAGAGCTTTGCACTCTAGTTTAATGTTGTGGAATATGTCGCTCGATACAACAGTTATGATGCTTCGTAATTGAAGAGCACATTTAACCCCCTCAACTGCGCAATAACGCAGGCCATGTTTACCTTCTACGTACACAAAGAACTCGTTCTCCTCCAGGCTGTAGGACGTTTAGGGCCGTATGCAGAGTCAAGTGTCACATTAAGTACAGGATTTTTTGCTATGGAATTGTATTTTTACATGCTACTTTCCTCAAGTGGTGCCAGGCCTGGCTAGCCATCACTAGAAGTCAACAGCCCGAGAAACTAGTGACTTTTCACCCCCCGACCCGACTTATGTTGGAAGGGGGGGTGTACATTAGCATGTTAATGAAGATCATGTCTGCGGTGCGTGTTCCGAGAGGGTATACGTCTTTTGATGAGTTGGTTTAGGGTGGGAAAGGGGGGGGGGGGGTGTACATTAGCATGGTAATGAAGGTCATGTATGCGGTGTGTGTTGCGAGAGGGTACACGTCTTGTGATGGGTTGGTTTGGGAGGGGAAGGGGGAGGGGGTGTAAATTAGCATGTTAATATAGATCATGTATGCGGTGCGTGTTCCGAGAGGGTATACGTCTTGTGATGAGTTGGTTTGGGAGGGGAAGGGGGAGGGGGGTGTAAATTAGCATGTTTATATAGATCATGTATGCGGTGCGTGTTGCGAGAGGGTATACGTCTTGTGATGAGTTGGTTTGGGAGGGGAAGGGGGAGGGGGGTGTACATTAGCATGTTAATGTAGATCATGTATGCGGTGCGTGTTGCGAGAGGGTATACGTCTTGTGATGAGTTGGTTTGGGATGGGAAGGGGGGGGGTGTACATTAGCATGTAATGAAGATCATGTATGCGGTGCGTGTTCCGAGAGGGTATACGTCTTGTGATGAGTTGGTTTGGGATGGTAAGGGGGGGGGGGAAATTAGCATGTTAATGAAGATCATGTATGCGGTGCGTGTTGCGAGAGGGTATACGTCTTGTGATGAGTTGGTTTGGGATTGGAAGGGGGGGGGGGGTACATTAGCATGTTAATGAAGATCATGTATGCGGTGCGTGTTCCGAGAGGGTAAACGTCTTGTAATGAGTTGGTTTGTGATGGGAAGGGGGGGGGGCGGGTGTACATTATCATGTTAATAAAGATCATGTATGCGGTGCGTGTTGCGAGAGGGTATACGTCTTGTGATGAGTTGGTTTGGGATGGGAAGGGGAGGGGGTGTACATAAGCATGTTAATGAAGACCATGTATGCAGTGCGTGTTGCGAGAGGGTATACGTCTTGTGATGAGTTGGTTTGGGATGGGAAGGGGAGGGGGTGTACATAAGCATGTTAATGAAGACCATGTATGCGGTGCGTGTTGCGAGAGGGTATACGTCCTGTGATGAGTTGGTTTGGGATGGGAAGGGGAGGGGGTGTACATAAGCATGTTAATGAAGATCATGTATGCGGTGCGTGTTGCAAGAGGGTATACGTCTTGTGATGAGTTGGTTTGGGATGGGAAGGGGAGGGGGTGTACATAAGCATGTTAATGAAGACCATGTATGCGGTGCGTGTTGCGAGAGGGTATACGTCCTGTGATGAGTTGGTTTGGGATGGGAAGGGGGGGGGGGGTGTACATTAGCATGGTAATGAAAATCATGTATGCGGTGCGTGTTCCGAGAGGGTATACGTCTTGTGATGAGTTGGTTTGGGATGGGAGGGGAGGGGGTGTACATAAGCATGTTAATGAAGACCATGTATGCGGTGCGTGTTGCGAGAGGGTATAAGTCTTGTGATGAGTTGGTTTGGGATGAGAAGGGGCGGGGGGGAGGGTGTACATTAGCATGTTAATAAAGATCATGTTTGCGGTGCGTGTTGCGAGAGGGTATACGTCTTGTGATGAGTTGGTTTGGGATGGGAAGAGGAAGGGGGGGAGGGTGTTCATAAGCATGTTAATAAAGATCATGTTTGCGGTGCGTGTTGCGAGAGGGAATACGTCTTGTGATGAGTTGGTTTGGGATGGGAAGGGGAGGGGGTGAACATAAGCATGTTAATGAGGATCATGTATGCGGTGCGTGTTGCGAGAGGGTATACGTCTTGTGATGAGTTGGTTTGGGATGGGAAGGGGGGGGGGGGGGGAGGGTGTACATTAGCATGTTAATAAAGATCATGTTTGCGGTGCGTGTTCCGAGAGGGTATACGTCTTGTGATGAGTTGGTTTGGGATGGGAAGGGGAGGGGGTGTACATAAGAATGTTAATGAAGATCATGTATGCGGTGCGTGTTGCGAGAGGGTATGCTTCTTGTGATGAGTTGGTTTGGGATGGGAAGGGGGGGGGGGGGAGGGTGTACATTAGCATGTTAATGAAGATCATGTATGCGGTGTGTGTTCCGAGAGGGTATACGTCTTGTGATGAGTTGGTTTGGGATGGGAAGAGAGGTGGGGGGTGTACATTATCATGTTAATGAAGATCATGTATGCGGTGCGTGTTCCGAGAGGGTAAACGTCCTGTGATGAGTTGGTTTGGGATGAGAAGGGGGGGGGGGTGTACGTGCGTGTTCCGAGAGGGTAAACGTCTTGTGATGAGTTGGTTTGTGATGGGAAGGGGGGGGGCGGGTGTACATTATCATGTTAATAAAGATCATGTATGCGGTGTGTGTTCCGAGAGGGTATACGTCTTGTGATGAGTTGGTTTGGGATGGGAAGGGGGGGGGGGAGGGTGTACATTATCATGTTAATGAAGATCATGTATGCGGTGCGTGTTCCGAGATACGTCCTGTGATGAGTTGGTTTGGGATGGGAAGGGGGGGGGGGTGTACATTAGCATGTTAATGAAGATCATGTATGCGGTGCGTGTTCCGAGAGGGTAAACGTCTTGTGATGAGTTGGTTTGTGATGGGAAGGGGGGGGGGGCGGGTGTACATTATCATGTTAATAAAGATCATGTATGCGGTGCGTGTTCCGAGAGGGTAAACGTCTTGTGATGAGTTGGATTGGGATGGGAAGGGGGGGGGTGTACATTAGCATGTTAATATAGATCATGTATGCGGTGCGTGTTCCGAGAGGGTAAACGTCTTGTGATGAGTTGGTTTGTGATGGGAAGGGGGGGGGGCGGGTGTACATTATCATGTTAATAAAGATCATGTATGCGATGCGTGTTCCGAGAGGGTAAACGTCTTGTGATGAGTTGGTTTGGGATGGGAAGGGGGGGGGGTGTACATTAGCATGTTAATGAAGATCATGTATGCGGTGCGTGTTCCGAGAGGGTAAACGTCTTGTGATGAGTTGGTTTGGGATGAAAAGGGGGGGGGGGGGGTGTACATTAGCATGTTAATATAGATCATGTATGCGGTGCGTGTTCCGAGAGGGTAAACGTCTTGTGATGAGTTGGTTTGTGATGGGAAGGGGGGGGGGGGGCGGGTGTACATTACCATGTTAATAAAGATCATGTATGCGGTGCGTGTTCCGAGAGGGTATACGTCTTGTGATGAGTTGGTTTGGGATGGGAAGAGAGGTGGGGGTTTACATTAGCATGTTAATGAAGATCATGTATGCGGTGCGTGTTCCGAGAGGGTATACGTCTTGTGATGAGTTGGTTTGGGATGGGAAGAGAGGTGGGGGTTTACATTAGCATGTTAATGAAGATCATGTATGCGGTGCGTGTTCCGAGAGGGTATACGTCTTGTGATGAGTTGGTTTGGGATGGGAAAAGAGGTGGGGGTTTACATTTGCATGTTAATGAAGATCATGTATGCGGTGCGTGTTCCGAGAGGGTATACGTCTTGTGATGAGTTGGTTGGGATGGGAAGAGGGGTGGGGGTGTACATTAGCATGTTAATGAAGATCATGTATGCGGTGCGTGTTCCGAGAGGGTATACGTCTTGTGATGAGTTGGTTTGGGAGGGGAAGGGGGAGGGGGGTGTAAATTAGCATGTTAATATAGATCATGTATACGGTGCGTGTTGCGAGAGGGTATACGTCTTGTGATGAGTTGGTTTGGGAGGGGAAGGGGGAGGGGGGGGGGGGGAGGGTGTTCATTAGCATGTTAATAAAGATCATGTTTGCGGTGCGTGTTCCGAGAGGGTATACGTCTTGTGATGAGTTGGTTGGGATGGGAAGAGGGGTGGGGGTGTACATGAGCATGTTAATGAAAATCATGTATGCGGTGCGTGTTCCGAAAGGGTATACGTCCTGTGATGAGTTGGTTTGGGATGGGAAGGGCGGGGGGGTGTACATTAGCATGTAAATGAAGATCATGTATGCGGTGCGTGTTCCGAGTGGGTATACGTCTTGTGATGAGTTGGTTTGGGATGGGAAGGGGGGGGGGTGTATATTAGCATGTTAATGAAGATCATGTATGCTTTGCGTGTTCCGAGAGGGTATACGTCTTGTGATGAGTTGGTTTGTGATGGGAAGGGGGGGGGGGGGTGTATATTAGCATGTTAATGAAGATCATGTATGCAGTGCGTGTTCCGAGAGGGTATACGTCTTGTGATGAGTTGGTTTGTGATGGGAAGGGGGGGGGGGGTGTATATTAGCATGTTAATGAAGATCATGTATGCGGTGCGTGTTCCGAGAGGGTATACGTCCTGTGATGAGTTGGTTTAGGATGGGAAAGGGGGGGGGGGTGTACATTAACGTTAATGAAGATCATGTATGCGGAGCGTGTTGCGAGAGGGGTATATATGTCTTGTGATGAGTTGGTTTGGGATGGGAAGAGAGGTGGGGGTTTACATTAGCATGTTAATGAAGATCATGTATGCGATGCGTGTTGCGAGTGGGTATACGTCTTGTGATGAGTTGGTTTGTGATGGGAAGGGGGGGGTTGTATATTAGCATGTTAATGAAGATCATGTATGCGTTGCGTGTTCCGAGAGGGTATACGTCTTGTGATGAGTTGGTTTGTGATGGGAAGGGGGGGGGGTGTATATTAGCATGTTAATGAAGATCATGTATGCGGTGCGTGTTCCGAGAGGGTATACGTCCTGTGATGAGTTGGTTTAGGATGGGAAGGGGGGGGGGGGTGTACATTAGCACGTTTATGAAGATCATGTATGCGGTGCGTGTTCCGAGAGGGTATACGTCTTGTGATGAGTTGGTTTAGGATGGGAAGGGGGGGGGTGTACATTAGCACGTTAATGAAGATCATGTATGCGGTGCGTGTTGCGAGAGCGTATATATGTCTTGTGATGAGTTGGTTTGGGATTGGAAGGGGGGGGGGGGTACATTATCATGTTAATATAGATCATGTATGCGGTGCGTGTTCCGAGAGGGTATACGTCTTGTGATAAGTTGGTTTGGGATTGGAAGGGGGGGGGGGTACATTAGCATGTTAATGAAGGTCATGTATGCGGTGCGTGTTCCGAGAGGGTATACGTCTTGTGATGAGTTGGTTGGGATGGGAAGAGGGGTGGGGGTGTACATTAGCATGTTAATGAAGATCATGTATGCGGTGCGTGTTCCGAAAGGGTATACGTCCTGTGATCTGTTGGTTTGGGATGGGAAGGGCGGGGGGTGTACATTAGCATGTAAATGAAGATCATGTATGCGGTGCGTGTTCCGAGTGGGTATACGTCTTGTGATGAGTTGGTTTGGGATGGGAAGAGAGGTGGGGGTTTACATTAGCATGTTAATGAAGATCATGTATGCGGTGCGTGTTGCGAGTGGGTATACGTCTTGTGATGAGTTGGTTTGTGATGGTAAAGGGGGGGGGGGTGTATATTAGCATGTTAATGAAGATCATGTATGCGTTGCGTGTTCCGAGAGGGTATACGTCCTGTGATGAGTTGGTTTAGGATGGGAAGGGGGGGGGGGTGTACATTAGCATGTTAATGAAGATCATGTATGCGGTGCGTGTTGCGAGAGGGTATATATGTCTTGTGATGAGTTGGTTTGGGATTGGAAGGTGGGGGGGGGTACATTATCATGTTAATAAAGATCATGTATGCGGTGCGTGTTCCGAGAGGGTATAAGTCTTGTGATAAGTTGGTTTGGGATTGGAAGGGGGGGGGGGGGTACATTAGCATGTTAATGAAGATCATGTATGCGGTGCGTGTTGCGAGAGGGTATACGTCTTGTGATGAGTTGGTTTGGGATGGGAAGGGGGGGGGGGTACATTAGCATGTTAATGAAGATCATGTATGCGGTGCGTGTTGCGAGAGGGTATACGTCTTGTGATGAGTTGGTTTGGGATTGGAAGGGGGGGGGGGGGTACATAAGCATGTTAATGAAGATCATGTATGCGGTGCGTGTTCCGAGAGGGTATACGTCTTGTGATGAGTTGGTTTGGGATTGGAAGGGGGGGGGGTGTACATTAGCATATTAATAAAGATCATGTATGCGGTGCGTGTTGCGAGAGGGAATATGTCTTGTGATGAGTTGGTTTGGGATTGGAAGGGGTGGGGGGGTACATTAGCATGTTAATGAAGATCATGTATGCGGTGCGTGTTCCGAGAGGGTATACGTCTTGTGATGAGTTGGTTTGTGATGGGAAGGGGGGGGGGCGGTTGTACATTATCATGTTAATAAAGATCATGTATGCGGTGCGTGTTGCGATAGGGTATACGTCTTTTGATGAGTTGGTTTGGGATGGGAAGGGGGGGGGGTGTACATTAGCATGTTAATGAAGATCATGTATGCGGTGCGTGTTCCGAGAGGGTATACGTCTTGTGATGAGTTGGTTTGTGATGGGAAGGGGGGGAGGCGTGTGTACATTTTCATGTTAATAAAGATCATGTATGCGGTGCGTGTTGCGAGAGGGTATACGTCTTGTGATGAGTTGGTTTGTGATGGGAAGAGGAGGGCGGGTGTACATTAGCATGTTAATGAAGATCATGTATGCGGTGCGTGTTCCGAGAGGGTATACGTCTTGTGATGAGTTGGTTTGGGAGGGGAAGGGGGGGGGGGCGGGTGTACATTAGCATGGTAATGAAGATTATGTCTGCGGTGCGTGCTGCGAGAGGGTATACGTCTTGTGATGAGTTGGTTTAGGATGGAAAGGGGGCGGGTGTACATTAGCATGTTAATGAAGATTATGTCTGCGGTGCGTGCTGCGAGAGGGTATACGTCTTGTGATGAGTTGGTTTAGGATGGAAAGGGGGCGGGTGTACATTAGCATGTTAATGAAGATTATGTCTGCGGTGCGTGTTCCGAGAGGGTATACGTCTTGTGATGAGTTGGTTTGGGATGGGAAGGGGGGGGGCGGGTGTACATTAGCATGTCAATGAAGATCATGTATGCGGTGCGTGTTCCGAGAGGGTATACGTCTTGTGATGAGTTGGTTTGGGATGGGAAGGGGGGGTGTACATTAGCATGTTTATGAAGATCATGTATGCGGTGCGTGTTCCGAGAGGGTATACGTCTTGTGATGAGTTGGTTTGGGATGGGAAGGGGGGGGGGGCGGGTGTACATTAGCATGTGAATGAAGATCATGTATGCGGTGCGTGTTCCGAGAGGGTATACGTCTTGTGATGAGTTGGTTTGGGATGGGAAGGGGGGGGGCGGGTGTACATTAGCATGTCAATGAAGATCATGTATGCGGTGCGTGTTCCGAGAGGGTATACGTCTTGTGATGAGTTAGTTTGGGATGGGAAGGGGGTGTACATTAGCATGTTAATGAAAATCATGTATGCGGTGCGTGTTCCGAGAGGGTATACGTCTTGTGATGAGTTGGTTTGGGATGGGAAGGGGGGGGGGGGGTGTACATTAGCATGTTAATGAAGATCATGTATGCGGTGCGTGTTCCGAGAGGGTATACGTCTTGTGATGAGTGGTTTGGTTTTGGGGGGGGGGGGGGGAGCGGATGTTCATAAGCATGGTATTATATCTTAATTGTTGAGTACTTACAACGTGTCTCATTAGACGATCAGATAAGACGTACAGCGTGGTTATTGTATTTTATTGTTTCTATCTAAGACGTCACCGCTCGCTTGGGGCCGTTCCTTGAGCATCGCGCACGTGATGGGACATTTCACTCATATGTTGTTTACACAATCATGGTTCAATGCTACCCAGCACATCAAGTATGACGTCACGTCTACCACGCGGGCCGCGATAAGCGTAATCAGTCTAGCAGGGACAGACGCGCGCAGCTAGCCCGAACTGGAACGGATGCGGCTAATAATAACCGAAGCCTGGACTTTGATTACGGCGGAGGAAACACACCAGCTCGGCGATCGAGCGTCCAAGTACCGCGAACCCAATGAGTATCTGTTTAGAGCAATGCTGCATCCATCCGGGAGTCGAACCGACGACCCCTCGCTCCCCGTCCACACCCTCCATGTGAGCACACACTGGCCCCAGGAGGCATTCAGGGTGCTAACCCCTTCATTCAGTGTACAATACACCCTTTCAGTGTAAACGTAGTCGGTCAATGCATTCCACACTACTAACCTTTTTTTTTAGTTCACTTTATTGATTTCCCACAAATTAGGCTACATGACATTTTTGGTGGAGGCTGCCGGAACCAATTTGTCTTATGATAAATTGGTTTAATACATTAAGGTCCAGTCTTACAATGTCACAATAACTACTTATTCGTCGAATAGCTTGAATGACCGATCAAAACCCTTGAAATCCTCCAAATAGCTTAGTTGCTACAAATAACTTTAAGGAGATTGTAAGACCGGCCCTAAATATTTGGTAGAGGCTGCCGGATCCAATTTGTCTTATGACAAATTGGTTTAATACATACCATATTTGGCGGAGGTGGCCGGATCCAATTTGTCTTAAGACAAATTGGTTTAATACATTAAATATTTGGTTAAGGCTGCCGGATCCAATTTGTCTTATGACAAATTGGTTTAATACGTAACATATTTGGCGGAGGCTGCCGGATCCAATTTATCTTATGACAAATTGGTTTAATACGTAACATATTTGGCGGAGGCTGCCGGATCCAATTTATCTTATGAAAAATTGGTTTAATACGTTACATATTTGGCGGAGGCTGCCGGATCCAATTTGTCTTGACCAATTGGTTTAATACATTAAATATTTGGTAGAGGCTGCTGGATCCAATTTGTCTTATGACAAATTAATTTAATACATACCATATTTGGCGGAGGCTGCCGGATCCAATTTGTCTTATGACAAATTGGTTTAATACATAACATATTTCGTGGAGGCTGCCGGATCCAATTTGTCTTATGACAAATTGGTTTAATACATTAAATATTTGGTAAAGGCTGCCGGATCCAATTTGTCTTATGACAAATTGGTTTAATACTTTAAATATTTAGTAGAGGCTGCCGGATCCAATTTGTTTTGACAAATTGGTTTAATACGTAACATATTTGGTGGAGGCTGCCGGATCCAAATTGTCTTATGACAAATTGGTTTAATACATTAAATATTTAGAAGAGGCTGCCGGATCCAACTTGTTTTATGACAAATTGGTTTCTGTGACAATTTGTTCTCTGATGACTTAAACAAGTCGCTAGTTTTGTTCAAGGCACGCAAGGATCGGGATACTCTCATATCTTGTTGGATTACTTCCAACCCGCAGATGTCTCGCCATACTGTTTATGTTATCTCCTCGGCCGGGCGCCATCATACATTCTTTGACTGTATGTGCGGGACACTGAAGCTTCCTGCTCGCTTCTCTGATGTCTTGATGGTTTCGCAGCTTCATGCTACGTCGAGGTTTGCTGCTTTAGGACCCATTCTTTCATCTAGCAGAGCCCCGTTCGGGGTGAGCGGCTCACACACCGCTTTCCTTATTTAAAATTAGTTACACAATAACTTACGACTGACTACTGAGTATTAGTTATTGCGTCACCTTGGCGCTTAGTTTATTGTTCTGTATAGTTTAATTTCAGCTATCGTGATAACCTTCGTTACGTAGGATGCGCTACCTTGTTTCCATGACGAGGGGGGGGGGGGGGGGGGACGCCTTCCCCACATCTGAAACCACGGCGAGGGCATTCTATGTAAACCCATCATCAGAGCATCGTTGAACCCTTACTTGTGTTTCATGTTGTTTCTGGTCTTTCACGCTACCCAGCGATCTTGGGTTCGAACATCATTCGTTTCGTTTCAGTCTTGGTGATTTATACGTGCATTACTTCAAGTCCGTTGTCACGTGTGTTGCTCGTGGGTGTATATCACTTGCAGGGTTACGCTCGCGCCATTGCTTTCATGCACTAAGGACATTGCAGCTGTTTCAATGTCATCCCGTCTCATGATAACAGCTCTCAATGTGTTGCACGTGGGTGTATATCACTTGCAGGGTTGCGCTCGCGTCATGGCTTTCATGCACTAGAGACATTGCAGCTGTTTCAATGTCATCCCGTCTCATGATAACAGCTCTCAATGTGTTGCACGTGGGTGTATATCACTTGCAGGGTTGCGCTCGCGTCATCGCTTTCATGCACTAAGGACATTGCAGCTGTTTCAATGTCATGCCGTCTCATGATTACAGCTCTCAATGTGTTGCACGTGGGTGTATATCACTTGAAGGGTTGCGCTCGCGCCATCGCTTTCATGCACTAAGGACATTGCAGCTGTTTCAATGTCATGCTGTCTCATGATTACAGCTCTCAATGTGTTGCACGTGGGTGTATATCACTTGCAGGGTTGCGCTCGCGTTCGCTTTCATGCACTAGAGACATTGCAGCTGTTTCAATGTCATCCCGTCTCATGATAACAGCTCTCAATGTGTTGCACGTGGGTGTATATCACTTGCAGTTAGTTACAACAGTTGCAAAAGATCATTCTATTATCGTGTGTAACATAGATATCGCCATTCACCAGGAATGTATATCCAAGTATGTTGCTAACCGAGGAGAAAGATACTCCACAACAGCAATTTTTTTAACATCAGTATTTTTCAAGTGGTTTTAATGCGTTTTAGAAGAAGCCACGATAGAAGAAACGTTCAACAAAAGAAGTAACTACTTACGTTTCATTATAATAAGAAAACGCTTTGTGTGACGCGTTGATAAGCGAGCGGGTTCATATCTACGAACTCTCTGGCAAAAAGCTAATAAAAACAACGTTTAACACAATACAATAATGCGCATTGGAAATATTTTTCTATGGCTATTATACTTCCCGACATTCTTGAATGCTGTGCAATGTACGTTGCAAAGAATTTTCGTTGTCATTTTGTCTATTGTTTTATACGCGGTTCGCCACCGTTACTAACACTTTTGGACAGAAATACAAATGTAATTTTTGCCTCTAATACGTATCAGATCGCGTTTAAATTAGTATATTCGTGATAGGACTAAAAATTTTCTATACCTCATATTTTGCCGTTACTGTGTTACTGTGTTTCCAGTAACTTTGGTGTCACTTTGCCAATATTTATAAGATCGCCATAAAACGAACATATTCGTGTTTGGAAAAATCTTTATAAAAATAAGACTATGTCCCATTTTGCCGCCATTTTGTTTCAAACAAATATTAAAGAGTAACTATGGTGTAACTTTGTAACTTTTCGAATAATGTTGTCACAAAACTACACACCTTTAATCCACATTGAGGCTTGTGAATGGTTATAATTTCAACTTGATCAGGCTTTTCGTTCGACCGCTATCGACAGAAATAATAATAATAATAATAAAAAAAAACAATCAAACAGAACGAGTGTCATAAACGTCTAATGGAGTTGCTCGCTTCGCTCACTTACTTATTCTTTATTGAGTGGAATACAGATAATTTTTTTAGTTTCTTTAGTTATTGCGCCTTGGCGGAAGCTTTGAGCGCAGATAACGGAATCCGCTGTCTGTGCCTTGAGTATAAGACCACTTACGTTGGGTAGAGCTACAACGCCAGTACAAGTTTGTCTAGCGCCTCGTGTTGGTTACATGATCACCGCGCATGCTTAGTGAGATTATATTACCCGACTACCATACGTTGACCCGGTACGACGTGGCAGTTTGTCCACCGCCTCGTACAGCCTCACTTACGCTTGTTGGCTAGTAGAAGATCACCGCGCACGCTTGGCGAGATTATACTACCCGACTACCATTCGTTGATCGGTATGACGTGGCAGTTTGTCCACCGCCTCGTACAGCCTCACTTACGCTTGTTGGCTAGTAGAAGATCACCGCGCATGCTTGGCTAGATTATACTACCCGACTACCATACGTTGACCGGTATGACGTAGCAGTTTGTCTACCGCCTCGTACAGCCTCACTTACGCTTGTTGGCTAGAAGATCACCGCGCATGCTTGGCTAGATTATACTACCCGACTACCATACGTTGACCCGGTACGACGTGGCAGTTTGTCCACCGCCTCGTACAGCCCCATTTACGCTTGTTGGCTAGAAGATCACCGTGCATGCTTGGCGAGATTATACTACCCGACTACCATACGTTGACCCGGTACGACGTGGCAGTTTGTCCACCGCCTCGTACAGCCCCATTTACGCTTGTTGGCTAGTAGAAGATCACTGCGCATGCTTGGCGAGATTATACTACCCGACTACCATACGTTGACCCGGTACGACGTGGCAGTTTGTCCACCGCCTCGTACAGCCTCACTTACGCTTGTTGGCTAGTAGAAGATCACCGGGCATGCTTGGCGAGATTATACTACCCGACTACCATACGTTGACCGGTATGACGTGGGAGTTTGTCCACCGCCTCGTACAGCCTCACTTACGCTTGTTGGCTAGTAGAAGATCACCGCGCATGCTTAGCGAGATTATACTACCCGACTACCATACGTTGACCGGTACGACGTGGCAGTTTGTCCACCGCCTCGTACAGCCTCACTTACGCTTGTTGGCAAGAAGAAGATCACCGCGCACGCTTTGTGAGATTATACTACCCGACTACCATATGTTGACCGGTACGACGTGGCAGTTTGTCCACCGCCTCGTACAGCCTCACTTACGCTTGTTGGCTAGTAGAAGATCACCGCGCATGCTTAGCGAGATTATACTACCCGACTACCATATGTTGACCGGTACGACGTGGCAGTTTGTCCACCGCCTCGTACAGCCTCACTTACGCTTGTTGGCTAGTAGAAGATCACCGCGCATGCTTGGCGAGATTATACTACCCGACTACCATACGTTGACCGGTATGACGTGGCAGTTTGTCCACCGCCTCGTACAGCCTCACTTACGCTTGTTGGCTAGTAGAAGATCACCGCGCATGCTGGTGAGATTATACTACCCGACTACCACGGGTAGCCATACACTACCCGGTACGACGTGGTAGGCAAACAACCACTAACGTTGGTTCTCTGCCCTGAGTTTATACTCAAAGGTCGATGGTCTCGAGATGAAAAAAGTTGTTATTCTCGAACGCAAATATTGATGAAGGCAAAAAACGCTATCAATGTCATAGGTCAATGACGTACATCATTTATTTATTTTATTATAATTAAGCACAGTGTAAGGCACAAGGCCCTCTTTAGCCTGATGAGTGATGATTGATGAATAATAATGTGGAAGGGAGAAGGGGATACCTGGTACTGGCACGTAGCCTACTCCTGTTGATTAGTACAAAGGGGACCATCGGCTTTACGTCCCATTCGAAAGGACGGCGTAACTTTGACCAATGATATAGGTTCCACCACTAACCTGGTCTGCCGAGCAGTTGACGAGGAGAACGAAGCTATTACACAAGCTTTCGAACCCTCCAATCCGCTCTAACCAACGGCAACTAGAGTTTCAGAGGAGAGTGGTCATCCATCCACCTCCTGACCTAGCCCGAGGTTGCTTAACTTCGGTGTTCGTATGGGAACCGGCTTAATAACAGACTGTCAATGGAAAGAAATGAATCATAAAAAAGTCTCATAATATTATAGTATGACGTAGAAACGATAGTTTTATTCAGGAACGTACGTTAGCAGTAGAACCGTTGAGTGAGTAATATAGGGTAGAGTCGCAGCGCAATCGGCAGTTTGTCTACCGCCTTATAAAATATAGCTAAACCTGATATCACAAACCTTCGTATTTGGTGATGGCCATTAATCTTTACTCATAACTGTTACCTCATTAAGCTACATGTTTTATTTATTTATGTTGCACATACTGAAAAATTTAATGTCTCATGACTTTACTATAATTATCATCAATTAATTATGTAATGTAAACATTTTACTTGTGCTTACTGTAATTGTAAAAATTGAAGTGATATTATGCATTTATAGATCAAGCCACCTTATTATAATAAATTATTATGTGAATTAGTAGTAAGATAGTTTAGTTAGGTTAGTTAAGGTCAATTGTAAGAGAAGCCATCTCGGCTTAAATTCGCGTTTTTCTTCAACTAAGAAAATAAAGACATTATTATTATTATTATTATTATTATTATTATTATTATTATTATTATTATTATTATTATTATTATTATTATTATTATTATTATTATTATTATTATTATTATTATTATTATTATTATTATTATTATTATTATTATTATTATTATTATTATTATTATTATTATTATTATTATTAATATTATTATTACTATTATTATTATTATTATTATTATTATTATTATTAGTAGTATTATTATTATTATTATTATTATTACTAGGAAAACGCTCCGCGTTGACAGATGAGCGATTTTTTTCAATGTATCAAATCAAAAAAATCATTTGCATATCATATTACTATTTTTTTTTAAAATACCTTTATAATAAACATGATTTTTTTACAAGATGGCGGATCAAGCTACAATCTTATAACTTGTGTATATTATTTCTTGATATGTTGCTTATAAATGCAGGACATAGTATTTTCTTTAAATAAATCAAAACCTTTGAGTTGATTTTTCAATGAATTTCAGCATAATTTCATTCGATCGTGGTCTACTCAACAGGCTTTAAGTCATAAACTATCAAACCTATCTGTGTATGGAAAGTTCCATAATGTAGATACAGACTATATCTAAAATGTAATATTGTTTAATCATACAATAACTCGCATTTAAACTACAATAATAATAGCTTTTTAATTTGTCGACTAAGTTGTTTGTTATTTTCTGCATGTTTGCCGTGAAAGTCATAAAACATAACTCGTCATTGTACCCATTCTATGATAGCTATCAAAATTCGAAATACATAGTGAGAAAGGTCTGACTGCGTAAGCCATTTCGGCAGCATACTATGTGCATCTAACTTCAATGGTCCGCAAATGCGAATCATATCGGTGGAACACTGTAAAAATGAAGAAAATGTCTGCCGTAAATAAACAATATTTTGTTACAACATGGCGGTTAAAGCTACGGTTTTGAAACTATTGTCGAGTGTTAGTACTATTGATGTGGATATACATGCAAACAATCATTTATATCCGCGTGTAATTTTTAATTTAATTAAATAAATTAAAAAACATGTTTTTCAGTAACTTATTTTTTGTAGGTTGGCATCTTACGTCATTGTAGCCTTTTTGTGACAGCTATCAAGATTCCAAATATTTTTGAGAAAGGTATGATTGCGTACGTATTTTTTGTGTTTACTATGTGCATCTAACTGAAAAGATCCGCAAATGCGAATGATATCGGTGAAACACTGTAAAAACGAAGAAATTATTGTTGTAAATAAACAATATTTTTTTATGACATGACGGGTAAACTTACAATTTTGAAACTTTTGTTAAGTGTTGGCACCGTTGATGTGAATCTACAAGTGAAACATTATTTAAATATGTTTGTAAGTTTTCATTTAATTAAATAAATAAACAATTTTTGTTTTTTAGTAATTAATTTTTTGTAGGTTGGCATCTTGACGAATATTGCTGGTTATGTTAACAGCATCGAGTTTAGTAGTCACAAATGTTGACAGAAAATGTCAGCCAAATCCGTCAAGCCGTTTGACCTGTGCGCGACGAACAAAATTTGGCGAACACACACACACACACACAGACAAAGTGCCGATCGAGTTGTATGGAGAGATTCACTCCGCTTCGCTACGCTCATCTAATTATTTTACTGCCCAACATGCTTTAGTCAGGGAGTAGAAGTTTGCCAAGCGAAGCGATGACGGAGTTTTAGGCTGTCTTCGTATATCTTCTGTGAAGTAGCCGAACAATCAGGCTCCGTCATAGCGTTGCTTGGTGAACTTCACTAAAGCATGTTGGGCAGTAAAAGGCGGTTGACAAACTGCCGATGGATTGGGGTCTCTACCCTATATTACTCAATCAACGGTAGCAGTTTGTTTTTTATTAGTTTGGCTCCACTAGGCAACTGTATAAAATATGTATCACGTCGGCTCTTCAGCACCTCAGGCTAGGCCACGCACGACAAAGCGTTGCGATAGAACATTTTTCAACAGCCCTCACCGAAGCAATTATCGTTGGCGACCATCTGCGGGTGGACTCCGAATGTCTCACAAGAATTCATTTACAAGCTCTCACACTCATCCATTTATCTAGAGAGAAAAGGGACTTGGAGGTGGTTTTAAGGCAACCAAGCCAGCAAAACAATTACGGTATTGTGCACATTGGGTGTCCGCTCCGTTTTCACATTTCAATACCCGAAAAGTTCTTGAAACACTTATCACTACACAGAAGAATGTGTAATATGCGCCCAAACAAGGTTTTGTGTCCGCTAAAACATTATAAACTGCATTTCTCGACGATATAAAACAACGTTTGGCTGGGTGGTACATTGACGCCATGATCCTTTTGCTGCCGGTGTGCAGGTCTACCAACGAGTAGTTCAAGCTTAGGGGAGAGGTTACATCCCCCAAACCGGGTTAGCGTTCTTTCAATGGTTGGTAACACCTTGTTTCATGTCAACATGGCTGCTACTAATGGCCACCCATTCCTCTTCCGCAACGTATTTCCCGACATTTCTACTACTTCCACTCGCCATTCCACGATTTTCCACTACTTTGGGCACATTTCCCCACCACTTGTTTCCAGTAGCCACCACGATCGCCTTTTTATCGCTTTCCGAGCGGACACCCAATGTGTACATTTACTATTTAAAGTTAATAGCCTAAACAAGGCAAGATAATAATAATAATTTGTTGTGATATCCATGTTATAGAGTGATGTGCCCCTCTTCAGGTGACTAACTAGGTATATTACGGGTGTGGTGCCGTGGCAGTTGGCTAGCTTCATGATTAATCTCGGCAAATCTACCGCATTTCGATGTATGCGGGTGAGTTTTGAAAACACAGCCGGCGATCCGTTGACCATTATTAAAAATCGACTGCGTACAGAACAAATTTGGAATATTTGAGCGCCATCCGTACAAACACTGTACAGTGTACACATTTTCAATCGCATTGTCAATGTCCACAGGATTCTCATTAAGTAAGTGTGGGGAGGCAGACACTGGTTGCATCAAAACAATGTCTTCGCCGAACCTGGTTGGTTTAACTCACATACACTCAACTCCATAGCAACCAGAAACAAATCACATACTTGAAAGTTGAAAGTTTTATTGTTGTTGTCAAACAGGTTATACATTACAATACGAGAGTTTCACATGACGTCACGTCCGCTGTCACTCTTCTTGTCAACGCCCACTGGTGGGCAAAACATTGAATGGCGCCATAGAATTACATAGGAAAACGTGAATTTTAAACGAAATGCCTCAGAACTGTGTAGCATTTGGCTGCGCAAATCGCTCACAGACGCGTTCGAACATAAGTTTTTATCGTTTTCCAAAGGATGTGAAGAAGAAAAATGCTTGGGTTGCAGCCATAAAACGAAAAGGCTGGGAACCCAGCTCACATTCACGCATCTGTTCTAAACATTTTTGTAATAGCTTAGGCTAGGCCTACACGTAGGCTTTAGTGCTTTGGTAATGTAGACGTAATGCGATGGAACGAATGAAATGAGTTTTCTGCTAGGCCTAGCCTATCTTGCATTGTGTATCAACATTATTTGGGGTGTGTATTTTTGGGGTTATGTTTCATTAGGCATGGCTTAGGCCTAGGCGCCTAGGGTCTGGTAACTTAAAATGTATTAGCATTGAGTTTGTTGGCTAACAAACTCAATGGTATTAGCCTACAAAGTAGGCCTGTGCGCCAGCAGTCCAAGGTTGCTACGAGTTTTGTTTTTATTTATTTATTTTTCGTTTTATTCACCAAAACACAGGGTTCGTGGGGCCTGTCATTGACCCTCTGGCCAGGTTTCACTTTACATTTCAAGAAGCACAAGCCTACACGAGATTCGCCTACTCCTAGCGACTTGTAAATTACCTCACGCACTAACCCGCACTTGAAGTAATTATAAGCTTCAAGTGATTTGTACGCATTCATGTTATTTTTCGTGTTAGCATTCACTGAAATGTCACCAAACTTGACTGGTGGCCACTTAAACACCTCTGTAGACCACTCTTTAAGCGAATAAGGATCAGGTAAAACAACTATAATGACATTAGTGGGGTCTGAGTTATCAGTTACCATTAGTTTTTATTCGTAACGAGTCATAGAATCGGCGTTTAATGATAAAAAGTAAACACTTGCGTCGTCAATCCCTACTACAGCTATGTTGACAATCGCAAAGTTTTGCCCACCACGAGCGCAAAGGATCATATGGTTCCGCCATCTTAGGCCACTTCTGAAACTCTCCTATCGAGAAATATTATTTCCTTTATTGACTGTGTTGACAAATCCTGGCGATACCATTAAAATGACAACGTCTTGAGAATCTCGACCAATTAAGATAACAAGTAGCCTGTATAATTACTAACTTCTGCAACTGGGGGACCACTGTCTGCCAAGTTTAATGTTGTCTCCACTATAAGAGTGCATGCAGCAGTTTTTGCATTAACAATGTTTATATCTTGGGACATTAACCGATTGGATAACTTTTAAATAAGCCGGGATTTATTCTGCCAATTCCCAGGAATGCGGCCGCTGACGTAAGTCATCGCTACGCCGATGTTAGTGCCGTATTGAGGACCATGGATATTCATTTATTGCACATTCACTACAGGTCGAACCAGTACGACCAAATAATACCAAATAAAGGTGTTATTAAGCTAAAGGTAAAATTACAATTAGGCCTAAGCACTGTTGCAGTTACCGTTGGCATTTATTCGCCTTCGGGGGTAGGCCTACCATGTAGGTAAATTTACACTTGTTTTAGATTGAACTTTCTTTAAAAAAATTAAAGTGTGACTAGTTAAGAATTCTGAACAATACCTTAATCCTAATGCCTATAAGCAAGTACACAAATCAATACAACCAGTGGGATACCAGGAAAGTGTGTTAATAAAACAACATATTATTTAATTTGGCATTCAATGTTGGCATTGTATGCAAGTGATGTATCTGTGGGAATTTTTTTTATTCAGCCTTAAATACCTTGTAACTTAAAGGCTCTTAGCTAAGATCTAGCCTGTAATTGGTTGAATTACAAACATAACATATTTATAACTTATATTTCATTTAAGCACCAGTAACTTTGAAATTAAGGACAAAATATGTCAGTAACAATAATTAGCATTAGGCCTACTTGTCTTTACAGGTTGTGATTATTAAAAACCTTTAAACAAAAGTCTGAATTCACTCTTCTATAGAGTCCTGCTGAAATCAATATTTATTATTTTTCCCAGATGCCTTCCGATGACAAACTTTTGGGGTTAGGCCTACCTCAACATTAGCGAAGAAACTACGTGGACACCGGTACCTCGATCAAACATTGCTTCTCAGACTAGTATCGGTTTTTGAAGGTATGTATAGTTTGAAACATACTCAAAGGGGACTGTCTGTAAATGAAATCACACAATTTTGGACCAAACTGACCCACTCCCCCTCTTCCTTATAGATAGCATATCACGAAAATCAAAAGTCTCCCCCTCCCCCTCTCCAAAAAAAACAACAGTTGGTATAATCCAAAATATAGTATTAGCCCTCGTTACGCACTGAAGTTTTTACCATTCACCAGGTTAATTTACTTGACACGGAGACATTGATATAAATTAAAAGTAACTTCATAGAGACACAAAATGTATTATATATATATATCTTGACCCCGTTTCCAACATTAATCTATCGGGTAGGGGGGAGTAGCAGAGTATTACAAAATGTATTATCTATATAATTTATTTTCCTAATAGTACTTGAATCACTGTACTAAGTTAGCTAAGTTGGTTTATATTGTAGTGTGAAAATGAAAGTTTATTCATTTTCACCCTGGATTCCTTCGCTTTCGAGTTTTATTCTACTTGATTGTGACATGGGTAAACAACACTCTGTTTTGATCACAATCAGGTAGGTGCTGAGCTGGCTGTTGTGTAACCATCAATCTAGGGCAACAATACTAACATTAGAATACTTACACAGCATAATGGTCATAATAGTAATTTGGTAACTTTGCTGTGTCAGGGGTTTTGGGAGGCCCAAGTTGGATTGTTGATAGCAGTTTGGTCTGAGTCCTACTCTTGCATTTTGGCTTGAGTGGGGGGTCGAACCATGGAGGTTGATTGGCGCAGTGGCGGCCGGTCGGGGGAGGCAAGTGAGGCCGGGCCTCCTCAAACATTTCCGGAGGGAGGAGGATAAATCTTGTCTGTGATCTTGTTTAAAATGGCTCTATGTATTTTAATGTTTTTCTTACATAATATTCATATTTATCGTAAAATTTGTTAAACGCAACCACAAGTTAAACGTTTCAAAATTTCGCGCCTCTTCAGAATGTGGCTGTAAGCCGCGTTGCACCAATGTGCTACAACGTGAGGAACTTTATGAGTCCGGGCCTCCAGTCGTTCAGCCCCGTGGTGAAAACCAGGATTGTCCCGAGTTTGTATACACCTTATATCAGTGTCTTGGAACTGGCTCGAAAAGTAAAATTACCAAAACGTCTTATTTATTGTAAGACTGCATTAATTTTGTTTCTAGTAACTACAATGCCACTAAAGGCTTGGAGCTCTAACGCCGTTCTCTGTGATAATCTACCGCGTGCCTAGTGGGATATGATTCTTGCAATGATAGACACGAGGGGATGAAGTACCTTCCACCCCCCTTTAATTGTTGCTGACATTTCGCAACCTGTGAAACCTTTCTGCACACATGCACAGGATTGTTTGGTTGTAGTCAATATTTTAACATGGTGATGATTATGAAACATCTTTCCCTTGTCAGTAATCTTTGCCGCTACTGAGGCCTACATCTTGTGATACGAAGCTCATTTCAGATTCAGATTTCAAACATTTTTATTCTCAACACAGAATACATTCATGTTACTAAAAAGTGGCTATTTATACAAAGTTGGAGAAGCCTGCAAAGTCATGGAGACTTGAGTGCAGGCCATTTACAAAAAAGTGTTCAATTTTAATTTTGTCAGATGGCGACAAAAGGCATACTTGAAAGGAAAATTGTGTGATAATACAATTAATACAATTATAGCTAGAGCTAAATGTATTGGGGGAAGTAAGTAGACTGATGTTAAAGACGGTGTAAAAATACAAGTTTAAAAAAGGTGCGGTTTACAAATCAGGCATTTTGTTAACAAACTTACGCTGCTTATGGACTAAAATGTTGTAATTTGTAATATAATATAATATACCGGTAAACAATATAGTTATAGAATTAAGGTTATTAAAAGGAAACATTCCCAATATGTAGTATTTTAGGCCTACTTAAAGTATAAATTTATAATGTAATACTAGCATTCAGAGAATAGTATTCACAGTGAAATTAAAGACATAGAAAGACAATACTTAGACCTGTATCATGTAGGCCTAAGTTTACAAATACGAGATAAAACAAAGAAAAGGATTTAAACTTAAAATTTAAAAGTATTAAACATAGTAGTAATAGTAAATAATAATAGTAGTAGTAAAGGCATGAAAAATTCCACTTTTAATCGATGTAATGTAATAGGAACGTGCACTGTAATATGTTAAGTATATAGAATAGAGTATAGGGGTGCTAGCCTTAATATTCCTATTTTTTTTTTTTTTTTTTTTACAGTATGGCTGATGGTTGGCCAAGAGTCAAGGAATGAGGTTGAATTACAATATTTATTTTTTCTTATGTTTCAGAAGCTGCTTTGGTAAAATTCCCAACCATTAAAAGGGGTAAAGATTTACTTATTACTTGTGTCACTTTGTACTTTGTACTGTGTGTATCTATTATGTAGCTTTCAGGAATATTTTTTTAAATAAATCATGCTATGTAATGTGAATGAAAAAATGCATTTTAATTTACCTACCAAATACATTCCAAAATATATATTCCAAAATAGATAATTAATAGGTTATGCATAACATGTTTCAAAGTTATTACATATAATACATTGTGAATAAATACTCCAAAGTAGATTATTTATACATTATAAAGAATGTGTTTTAAATATATTACACACAATAGATTATCAATAGCTTTACATGAATAGATGAACAATACATTACCACTAATGTCTTACATTATTGTTTCAATTAATACAAATAAAACACATTATCCTATGTATATTATTAATTCATTTAAGAAAATGATTCATAAACATTTAATAAACTCGTTCATAATTCATTGAGCTTTCAAATCTATTTTAAATCCTTTTTAAATATAAGACATTGGGCCATATTGGAAATTTATTTTAAGTAATCTATATCAAAATACATTTTACTTATAATACATTGTTGTGATGAAATACATTTTATAAAACATATTATACATTTTTTTTCATGTGGGGAGGGCAGCTCCAGGTGTAGCGCTGCTGACTGCAAGCGGCGTAGTCGCACTTACTGCTTCTGAAACCAAACCAAACGATTTATGTATGATATTTTTGGGGAAATGTATAGCCTAACGTGGACAAATAATGCTGCAACGTCAAACTACTACTTCTACTGATGTAGAAAGAGCGAAATATCACAATTCTTTACTTTAACACTTAACAGTTAAATTTGTACCGTCTGATGTTTATTTGACCAGATTTTTCAGAGCAATTTAGTCAGATTGTCATCATCATTAGACGAAGACTAAGACTAAGACTAAGTTCAGAAGATATACACCTCTTTTCTACACAATGTAAAGCAATCACATTGATAACGACAATGACTGCACTGTTATCGTTTATGCATACCCTCTACAGTATTGGTCGATCGGACATCAAGGTCGATCGATAGACTCGAAATGTTGGCATCGAGCTTAGATTAGCCAGGAAACCTGAGAACCCGTACAGAAAATTATCCGTGCGACGAACTCGACTTAGCATTTATCAATCAACAGAGATAACAAAATTACTACTTCAGTGTCATAATTGGTTTCATTATGTACGAATTATACATCTTCGACGAAGCTCATTGGGAGGCAGGTGTGAAGTGAGCAGATATCTTTAGTTCGACATAGTTTGAAGCTCTACCCCGTAGTTACGTACCCAAGACCCAAGCATAACAAACGTGACTGATAAAGCGAGCGAAGCGAGCGTCTTCACTTGACTCTTATGGCACTTCGTTTTTTTTTCTTTTTTTTTCTATGTATGTCGATAGCGGTCGAACGGAAAGTCCGATCAACTTGAAATTTAAACTATCTACAAGCCTTAATGTGGATTGAAGGTATATAGTTTTGAGGCAAAATCGTTCGAAAAGTTAAGTTACACCATAGTTACTGCAAAATATTTTTCCGAAACAAAATGGTGGCAAAACGTGAGAGAACCATATTTTTCTACAGATTTTTCCGGTCACGAATATGTTAATCTAATGAAGATCTGATAAGTATTGGCAAAGTTACACGAAAGTTACTCGAAAATATTTTTCTAAAACGCAGTAACGGCAAAATATGAGGTGGCTATCTGATATTAAATTTTTGTCCGGTCACGAATATACTAATGTAAACGCGATCTGATACGTATTAGAGGCAGACATTACATTTCTATTGCTGTCAATAAGTGTTAGTAACGGTGGCGGACCGTGTTGAAAACCTGACCACGAAAATTCTTAGCAACGCACATTGCACTGCATACAAGAGTGTCGGAAAGTATAATAGCCATGAAAATAAGAATAATCATTGCAATGCGCATTCTTGAATTGTTGTTAAAATTGTTGTTCGTATTAGCATTGAAAACTTTTCGCAAGAAAGTTCGTAGATATTGACGCGCTCGCTTATCAACGCGTCAAACAGAGCGTTTTCCTAGTAATAAATAATATAATATTGTCATGTAAAGGTTAATACTTTGTAACTTTTACAGGGGTTGGTCTCCTTCTTGGTGATTTATGGATACTTGGATTGTGTCACTTAGTTTGTCATTGATTGTTTCTTTCACAATTATTGAGGTATGTGCTGTGCTCGGCTATTTCAACAGCCAAGCGTGTTATACTTCTGTCTTGTTATGGCGACTTGTGTAACCATTTATTAATAACAAGAGTAGTTATTGAGGACTAATATTGCTGGTACTTTGCTGACCGCTCAGTTACCACTCTCTGGTCCTTCTGACGGGAGGGGGTGTATTGGGTGGTTTAATTGGTTATTTATGACGTTTGTGTTCCGACATGGGCTAAGAGAGGGGTGACGGTAGTATGACGTAGGGAAGTCTACTTAAAAGAAAACACGTGTGTAATTCGCACCATTCAATCATGGAACGGAAGGAGAGGTAGACCTGTGCCAAGGTGGAACGGTGGAAAGAACGACGGAAGACCCAGAAGGAAGGACATGGAGGCCGATCGTGGACCTGGACGACGGAGCTAAACCACAACACGGGGTCGGAGTCAGCCACCGAGAAGCCAAGGTATAGGCGTTACTACAGCTACCCTCTCGATAGGAATGTTAAGTCTATCAGACCTGGAATGCCCATCGACAGATTCGTCATAACTCAGCCACGTAGGATAAATGTGTATTCTAATAAATTGTTGATCCTCTATTGTTTGAACCAAAGTCTTGGCAATCTAAGACCTAAACTGCCTAAATTGGTATGTCCCGATCCCTATGATGTGGGAACCACCCCTAGAGCTACGCCCCAGTACTTCTACGGGACCGTCGACTTCGGAGTCCGTGGGTTCGAGGCTGAGCCGGTGGAATTGGGAAGGTGTCACGGTAGGTTCTCGCTATCCAACAATATGACATGTGTGTAAATATGATGTAATTGTCGGGTTGTAACGGGAGTGAGCGGTGGTCACATAGCGATGGAAGAAAGCAGCATCAAACTGAGAAATATCAGTTCTACACAACATGTATACAAACATAACTTACCAGTGAATGAGATCGTCTCCGTCGCCTCCAACGGCCGGGCCAAAGTCACATGAGATACAACACACTTAAGGACCTTGCCGTTGTCCTTAGTCTGGCGGGTGAGTGTGAGTCTCTGCGTGACAGATCCCTTCATCCAGGGCCACCTCCACGCGTCCTGAGGGTTGCCTACAGAGTCTTCTTGTAAGTCCGGGTGGATTATTTTATCTCCCACGATCCAGGATATGTTGGCGACAGGACGAGCCCCGTTCACCTCACAGGTGGCCGTGACGCTGGCCTCCGTGTAGACAACACTCAGGGTTGGTGCGCTGGGGGGACCTGAAGCATGACATAGCAACACCGATACATACAATCATCTAGCCACGTGCAGTTCACAACTTCACAGGTGGCCGTGTAGACAACACACAGGGTTGGTGCGCTGGGGGGACTTGAAGCATGACATAGCAACACTGAGACATACAATCATCTAGCCTCGTGCAGCTTACAGGTGGCCGTGTAGACAACACTCAGGGTTGGTGCGCTAGGGGGACCTGAAGCATGACATAGCAACACTGAGACTTACAATCATCTAGCCTCGTGTAGCTCACAGGTGGCCGTGTAGAGAACACTCAGAGTTGGTGCGCTGGGGGGACCTGAAGCATGACATATCAACACTGAGATATACAATCATCTAGCCTCGTGCAGCTCACAGGTGGCCGTGTAGACAACAAACAGGGTTGGTGCGCTCGGGGGACCTGAAGCATGACATATCAACACTGAGACTTACAATCATCTAGCCTCGTGCAGCTCACAGGTGGCCGTGTAGACAACAAACAGGGTTGGTGCGCTCGGGGGACCTGAAGCATGACATAGCAACACTGAGATATACAATCATCTAGCCTCGTGCAGCTCACAGGTGGTCGTGTAGACAACACTCAGGGTTGGTGCGTTGGGGGGACCTGAAGCATGACATAGCATCACTGAGACATACAATCATCTAGCCTCGTGCAGCTTACAGGTGGCCGTGTAGACAACAAACAGGGTTGGTGCGCTGGGGGGACCTGAAGCATGACATATCAACACTGAGACTTACAATCATCTAGCCTCGTGCAGCTCACAGGTGGCCGTGTAGACAACAAACAGGGTTGGTGCGCTCGGGGGACCTGAAGCATGACATAGCAACACTGAGATATACAATCATCTAGCCTCGTGCAGCTCACAGGTGGTCGTGTAGACAACACTCAGGGTTGGTGCGTTGGGGGGACCTGAAGCATGACATAGCAACACTGAGACATACAATCATCTAGCCTCGTGCAGCTTACAGGTGGCCGTGTAGACAACACTCAGGGTTGGTGCGCTAGGGGGACCTGAAGCATGACATAGCAACACTGAGATATACAATCATCTAGCCTTGTGCAGCTCACAGTTGGCCGTGTAGACAACACTCAGGGTTGATGCGCTAGGGGGACCTGAAGCATGACATAGCAACACTGAGACATACAATCATCTAGCCTAGTGCAGCTCACAGGTGGCCGTGTAGACAACACTCTGGGCTGGTACGCTAGGGGGACCTATAGCATGACATAGCAACACTGAGACATACAATCATCTAGCCGAGTGCAGCTCACAGGTGGCCGTGTAGACAACACTCAGGGTTGGTGCGCTGGGTGGACCTGAAGCATGACATAGCAACACTGAGACATACAATCATCTAGCCGAGTGCAGCTCACAGGTGGCCGTGTAGACAACACTCAGGGTTGGTGCGCTGGGTGGACCTGAAGCATGACATAGCAACACTGAGACATACAATCATCTAGCCGAGTGCAGCTCACAGGTGGCCGTGTAGACAACACTCAGGGTTGGTGCGCTAGGGGGACCTGAAGCATGACATAGCAACACTGAGACATACAATCATTTAGCCGAGTGCAGCTCACAGGTGGCCGTGTAGACAACACTCAGGGTTGGTGCGCTGGGTGGACCTGAAGCATGACATAGCAACACTGAGACATACAATCATCTAGCCGAGTGCAGCTCACAGGTGGCCGTGTAGACAACACTCTGGGCTGGTACGCTAGGGGGACCTATAGCATGACATAGCAACACTGAGACATACAATCATTTAGCCGAGTACAGCTCACAGGTGGCCGTGTAGACAACACTCAGGGTTGGTGCGCTGGGTGGACCTGAAGCATGACATAGCAACACTGAGACATACAATCATCTAGCCTAGTGCAGCTCACAGGTGGCCGTGTAGACAACACTCTGGGCTGGTACGCTAGGGGGACCTGAAGCATGACATAGCAACACTGAGACATACAATCATCTAGCCGAGTGCAACTCACAGGTGGCCGTGTAGACAACACTCAGGGTTAGTCTACTACTATTTACAATACATGTAAGACCTTAATGCAACATAAGGGCCCAAATCTCAGCTTGTTATACAGATTGAAGGTCGAACAGGGTTTCAATCGATTAAGAAAAATGATTACGATTTTAAAAACAGCTCACAAATGGGGTGTCCCTACAACAAGTCGCAATGTGTGTTAGGCCCCAATACCACAATGGACCCCATAACATAACTCACACGTTCATTGAAGATTGATAGGTTCTGTCATCAGAGTTATTATCCAGGTCAATAATATTAAAAATATCACAAAACTGTGTTCAAGTATCGAATTATTAAATTATAATTTAAAATGTTATTTATTAAACCATCACAATAAGGGATAGATTTTTCTAAAACAGGTGGTTGTAGCTGCCGTGAGTCTTGACCATTCATTGACTGAACCGTGACAAACTGGTAGTCTTGTTGGTTAACCTACTTGCTACAATGAGAGTCATGAATCTGGATTCAAGCTTGCTCCCGGCCACGCTGATGTAACCCCTGACCGGCCCGTTGTCCTCCTCGCTGACGTTGCTCACAGCCAGACCGCACTCGCCGCTCTGCAGTCCAGCCCCCAGGTAGCGATGCCGGCCGGCGTTGCGGGCAGACTCGTATCCCCGGTAGAAGTAAAGCTCCTTGCCTGGCGGGAAGAAGACGCAGTAGCCCAACGGTCCCTGCGCCTTCAACGCGAACCTCGCCTCCCCGCCCTGGAGAACGACGGCCTCCCTCGGTGTCAGGGTGTGAGAGATGGGGTCCCAGTCTGTAATCAGGGAGCAGATATACAACACTCCTATAGTGATGTTTGTGTTTTAGTCCATACCAACTCAGTTACAATAAATTTTTTGCTGACTTTCAGCTTATTTTATTTTACTTTTGGTATTTTAATTTTTATGATATTATTTTTGAAAGTTTATTTTGTGGGCAACGACCAACTCTACAACTAGTTCATACGTTGTTGAGATGGTTTTCCGTAAGACACATGTGTAATGTTAAATAAATAAATAAATAAATTCACATTTAGAGTCTACCCACTCAGTAACTAAACTGATTTGCAGAGGGGGACTTTAATTGAAAGTTACTGAACCAACCCTGTAGGCTTCGAACACCATCGACGAGTGAGCGATAACCAATCAAAGATCGATATTTTATAATACGAAACATATGAATCAGTGATTGGACAGTGCGAACACCTGCGGACAAATGCCAGAATCAACAAGGCCGATTCAGAACAACTTTGAATTTATTGAGTGCTTCGTTGCTAGGACGGCTCCAAAGTCACCGTTTACTTATTCCTAAGCCAAGAAGTAATAGAATTGAATCCACATTAGAAGTTAAAAAACTTCTGCCTTAAGCGCGATTTGAACCCGGGACCTTCTGCATTGGAAGCAGGGATGCTAACCACTGTCTGTCAATCCTTGCTATGTCGGGTACAAGACCCCGGTTCCGCCTAGACTAGTATGATTAATCTAGGGAAATTCGACTAAACCCAAAAATCGACTTTACCCAAAAATAAATTGAACAGTAGGTTTTATGGTATCATAGTTATCAGAAAATTGAGCTCCATAACGTATCCAAAATCCGCTTATATCCTTTTCGCAGATTTTGGATATGGCGGTTTTTGGACAGTGACGGCGGAACAGGGGGGCAGGAGGGGCACCTACCCTTCCTGGACTTCGAGAGGGGGGGGGCAATAATATTGATTTGTCCACCCTAGAACTAGAGAATTTTGCTAATATTTAATGTTTAAAAAATGTACGATACTGTTATTTTATTAACATTTTGTGAAGATTATGACCATTTCATGGTCTTCTTCGGCTCTATCAATATGAATTGTTGGCCAGTGTCCGGATGTGTTGAAATCCTAACAGGATGCATGCACAAGTTGAGTGTACCCGCGGAATGTGCATGTGTCAGGATTCCAACACTTTGTCGAGAGCGGGCAACGAACGCCGAGAAGTAAGAAAACCTTAGTCAGCTGGACTTTGTTTTATTAAAATGTACAACGGTGGCAGGCTCCCACTTTATTAACACAGAGAAAGAGAGGGAGGGAGTCCTGAGAGCTAATTGGCTGATTCGAGCGGGAAAACGGTTTGAAGAAAGAAGAATAGGCTTTTCCAACGAAATCTATGTCTTGGTGGGGTTTAAGAGCAATGACGTCAGGAGTGTCGAAGGGAGACTGAAAGATTGACCGGCTCTGGGAGTTAACGTTAAAACATCGTGTTATAAACATCAACCGGGGTTCGAGGAGTGAGTGACCACGCATGGAAAAGGATTAAGCAGACAAGAGCGGAAGAGTGAAGTAGAAGGAAGACAACAAGATCAGTACCGGGATCCGAACGAGGGGCGGGCCAGGACCAGTGGATTGGCCGGGTTGCTGTACCAAGCCGTTATAAAGGGTAGGATGTGGATCTAGTAGATTGCTTATGTTAAATTTAGTCGAACCCACGCACGCATACTCATGATGCAACAGTTTACGGAATGACCGAATAGGGTAGAAGTTTAAGAAAATATATACGTAACCTTCGTTATTGAAATCTGTTTGTTGAATGGTGTTAACCCTGCATCGATCCATGACCCTACAAACATATCGATCGTGGTCAAGATTGGGGGAAAACTGGGCCTCTTAGCTTAACATCAGCTACGCTCCCCAAGCCAATCAAGGCAACAACATCTGCCTTGGGGCTCAGTCAACCCCTTTTCTTCACATGGTGGAGGTCGCCGGTTTTGTGGGGTTGTAATACCATAGGTATAATGGATTAATGCAGGCGTGATTACCGAATTATGGTTGTGGGAACGGGTTACGCTTTTTGGAAAATTTACTGTTATGTTGTATTTTTGGGTCAGACACTGTTGCGAGGGTGCGTGGGTAGCGATGTTATTCTAATTGTTCAGGAATTAGCACGTGGTGTGATGATGATGTTATGGTGAATGTGTTATGTGCCATGTTTTGTTTTGATAAAGCTATGTATTGATACATAGATTTGATAACGCTATGTAGAGGGTGCCTTGATGGATTTTAGTTGTGCACAGGCAAGTGGGTTGTTTTTGTGCGTTGTTGTATTGTTGGCGATGTAGGATGTACTGATGGTCTCCGTTTACACTGAAAGGGTGTGTTGTACACTGAATGTAGGGGTTTACACCCTGAATGCCTCTTGGGGCCAGTGTATGATCACCTGGAAGGTGTGGACGGGGAACGTCGGGTCGTCGGTTCGATTCCTGGATGGATGCAGCAGTGTACTTGTAGTGTATATACGTTGTGTAGTTCAACCGCCTTGCTGTGGTAGTTTAGGGGGGCGTACGATTAGTTTATACTGTATTCTTAGCAATAGGATAGTAATTATTATTGTTATATATACGTCATAATTTGAGTGTTGTATATTTTTCTGTATATTTTGTATACTACTTTATTATTTAGATACTGTAATTGTTTTTTTTATTATGTCGGTTCATGCACTGTGGAATTGTCCGTGCCCGAGATATATACGTCCTAAGACGGACGGATATGAACTTCGGACTGAGGTGATGAATCGACGTTTCTTACGTGGATTGTGCGTGTGGTGGAATGAAAGGTTATCGCCCGAGGTAGCGGGGATAATCGCGAGGTGGATGTATAAGGTACATTTATTCTGGTGACTTTATGGTCACAATACTTGATTATTGGAATAATACAATGTGGATTTATGGAATTGGGATGTAGTTATACTTAGATAACTATTATTTGGTGACTTTATGGTCACAATTATTGCATTTTGAGGTCGTTAAGCGATGTGATTGACGAGATATTTTGTTGTTGTTGACTTGATTATTTGGTGACTTTATGGTCACAATATTGCTGGTGTCATTGATGGTTGATGTTTCGTGGATTTTGATGGGGAAATTGTTATTCCTCATTGTTTTTGTTTTTTAAGTGATCGCTTTGGACATGAGTGATCTCATGATTTGTGGAAATTTATTGGATCTGCTTGTTGGCAGATTTTTGTTCGTTTCTAAGATATGGAAACATGTCATGGATATTGTGCGGTGGAATACTGACGACGAATTGTTTGGGTGTTGCTTGGCCGATACTTGACGTTGGCAAAAAGGGAGAGCGATCTATACTCCGTTCACGCTAGCCTGTTTTATACGGTTCCCTTGGTCGGATATATGTTGTGTAAGGGCGGCCACCCTGACATTACGTATTAGGTGTTTATGTCATCTTGGACTTGTGCAGCGTAGAGGGTACGATGGAATGTACTTGTTGGTTATATTATATTTTAGATTTACTTTATGTTTAAGGTAGCTTTATGGCCTTCAGCCTGACTGATACCCTTGGGGAAAGTTTGTTTAGTACTTTATTTATGTGCTATCGATGGCACTTAGGTTAGGAAATACATTTAGGGTGCGTTTGGACATTCCATCGGTACGGTGTTGCTGGAGTTCTGCGAGTGAATTTGGATTTTATTTTTATGATGGTGGCCAAGGCATCCGTGTTTCATGTTTCGTGAGATGGAGTATAGGTGATTACTCTCGATTGTCAGCGTACTTAGGTTTGTTTTGCTGCAATGCCGAAAATGTATGATGCACAAAATGCTGGTGGAAAGACGCAACGAGGACGCTTGTCTGATTTGTTTTCTGTGCATTGTCCTGTTTAGATAATGATGACAATGATGATGATGATGATTTTGATTTCGATTGATTTTGATTGATTTTGGTGATGTGGAGATTGAGATGTTTACAGTTTAGATATTGTTTTAAATAATTTGTTTTGGGTTCTGTTAATGTTAATTAATATGTTAAACGGTTGGAAAAACATGGTTTTAGTTGTAAAGATATTTGTTTTAGTTCCTTTATAAGTAAATGCAATTTCGTGTGAGTTTGTTTTCTCGCGGTTCTGAATAATCTATTTTGAGTTTAATTTCCGTTACTGAACAAATTTAAATTTAATAATAATAACTATTTGTTACTTAGTCGTTGATTGATGTTTTGGAATTATTGGTGTTCTCCGCAACTATTACCATGTGTTTCTTAATGTCAGCTGTCAGTAACGCTGTGTTTACGTTTGTTGTAACACGTGCGTAGCCTCGTGGCTCTGTCTTGCGTCAGCGGAATTCGCTGGATACGAGTGTGTAACCTTGACTGGTGACTGGCGCAAGATTGTTATATGTTACAAGCACAGTCCACTAACACGCTGACGTTTCAACTTGACGCAGTACATGCCTGCGAATCGAGCCGTCACCAGGGAATTGCCAGGGCGAGCTCACTTGTAACCACGAGGGTTACGTTTTCTTTTGGGTCAAGATTGACATTCAGACAAAACAACAACAAAATGAAATTATTATAGTTTTGGTTTGTACAAAGACTCGTTAGGTAGGACATTTTCTTTGTTTTATGTTGGTATTATAACACACAGGCAATTTTAAATATGCTCTTGTTTTTCTCTTTGGTTTTACGCCTGTGTGCAAGCTGGTTAGCGTTTTCAAGGGCGTTTGTCGCCGTTAGGGTTTCTGCCCTTCAGGTGGAACTTCTATAGGACGAGTCTTTGTTTCTCATTTAGGGTTTTAGCGGCCTGTAAGAGTCCAACGTAAATTAATGCATTGTGGGTACGGTGTGTTTAGGGTATTGCGTTTATAGGATAGGTTTGGTACGGTGATTGGGTTGTGATACTGGTCCAGGAAGCTTGAAGATGCTGCTTGAAGACGCGAAGATCAATATGCAAGACCGAGACTGTACGATACAAAGTTCAACTATTAACAATGAAACTACTGAAGACTGATTGAGGATACTTATGCCTGATGAAACGGCCGTATCGATGAACATGTTGATGGATGGAATAGAAGAGGTGCCTGAAGTCTGAAGAGGATTCTGCCACAAGGAGTGCGTGGGCATACGAACGATGAGGTCATCGTTCATAAGGGGGCCGGGCATGTGAAGAATATGAACATATCATGGTCTTCTTCGGCTCTATCAATATGAATTGTTGGCCAGTGTCCGGATGTGTTGAAATCCTAACAGGACGCATGCACAAGTTGAGTGTACCCGCGGAATGTGCATGTGTCAGGATTTCAACACTTTGTCGAGAGCAAACAACGAACGCCGAGAAGTAAGAAAACCTTAGTCAGCTGGACTTTGTTTTATTAAAATGTACAACGGTGGCAGGCTCCCACTTTATTAACACAGAGAAAGAGAGGGAGGGAGTCCTGAGAGCTAATTGGCTGATTCGAGCGGGACAACGGTTTGAAGAAAGAAGAATAGGCTTTTCCAACGAAATCTATGTCTTGGTGGAGTTTAAGAGCAATGACGTCAGGAGTGTCGAAGGGAGACTGAAAGATTGACCGGCTCTGGGAGTTAACGTTAAAACATCGTGGAATAAACATCAACCGGGGTTCGAGGAGTGAGTGACCACGCATGGAAAAGGATTAAGCAGACAAGAGCGGAAGAGTGAAGTAGAAGGAAGACAACAAGATCAGTACCGGGATCCGAACGAGGGGCGGGCCAGGACCAGTGGATTGGCCGGGTTGCTGTACCAAGCCGTTATAAAGGGTAGGATGTGGATCTAGTAGATTGCTTATGTTAAATTTAGTCGAACCCACGCACGCATACTCATGATGCAACAGTTTACGGAATGACCGAATAGGGTAGAAGTTTAAGAAAATATATACGTAACCTTCGTTATTGAAATCTGTTTGTTGAATGGTGTTAACCCTGCATCGATCCATGACCCTACAAACATATCGATCGTGGTCAAGATTAGGGGAAAACTGGGCCTCTTAGCTTAACATCAGCTACGCTCCCCAAGCCAATCAAGGCAACAACATCTGCCTTGGGGCTCAGTCAACCCCTTTTCTTCACAATATCTTTTACAGTCATGTATGCGCTTTTAAAAGCTCCCGCAAACGAGGTAGCGAAACACATTCTTCTTTGATATCTGAAGGTGTGAGATAGAGACCTTCTGCACGTGCGTGCCATTCTGTGTTGCACTGGTTGCACTGAATAGATGTCTAGGAATATGAGAAAACTAGACACTGTTTCAGTTACTAGGAAAACGCTCGGTTTGACGCGTTGATAAGCGAGCGCGTCCATATCTACGAACTTTTTCGCGAAAAGATCTCAAAGCTCATAAAAACAACAATGAAGAACAATTCAAGAATGCGCATTGCAAAAATGTTTCTAATTGACATAGCAATTGTACTTCCCGACATTGTTGAATACACTGCAATGTGCGTTGCTAAGAATTTTCGTTGTCATTCTGTCTAGTGTTTTCGCCGCGGTCCGCCACCGTTACTAACAGTTATTGACAGCAAAAGAAATGTTATTTCTGCCTCTAATACAAATTTGATCGCGTTTTAATTAGTATATTTGTGATCGGAAAAAAATTGACTATCAGATGGCCACCTCACATTTTGCTGTTACTGTGTTTCAGAAAAATATTTTCGAGTAACTTTTATGTAACTTGTCCAATACTTATCAGATCGCCATACAATGAACATATTCGTGACCAGAAACAGCTTCAGAAAAAAATGGCTATCTCACATTTTTCCGACATTTTTTTTTCAGAAAAATATTTTGCAGTAACTATAGTGTCACTTTGTAACTTTACGAACAATTTTGCCTCAAAACTATACACTTTCAATCCACATCGAGGCTTGTGGATGGTCTAAATTTCAAGTTCAAGGAACCGTTTCCAATCTTAGGGACGCCTGTGTCAAGACTTCACATGATAAAGAAATCCGATATCTCTTGACTCATACCCAAATTCACTAAGAAAAAGATAGAAGAATTAAGAGTTTCATTAGAAACATGGATGGCTATTATAGAAGTACAATATAACCCTGGCATCTGCTCTCGGTCAAACTATGTTTTTGAGGGCAGCTTACCGGATTACATCTATTTACCAATTGCAATTACCTGTAATGTACTGATTAAATAAATAAATACTCTTTTTGATATTGTACAATTCTGAAACGTGTTCACAAACGTTTCAAACGTCACATGTGAAAAAAATTGCCTTTGGAAAAAGGCCTCCGGCGGATGAAGCTTTCGCCCCAGATTCCTTCCTGGTTGCGATATTCCCCCCCCATGGTCCATTCTCGGATACGTCACTGCCTTCATGTGCCCCCCCTAACAAGTTGAACTTCCGGCGCTACTGCCAGCATGGAGTAATTTTATTAAAATAAGCTTTTAAGGGAACATTATATAATATCAACATGAAATTGTGGACACACGTACATCAACACCTTAATATTACATGCTTATTGTTTTAGACGTTTACGACAATTTTCCGACTTTTTTTAACACATTCAATCTTTTTATACAATTTTACCGTTTCCCAAACGGGCTCAAATACAATTCAGAAAGCAAACGATAAAAAAGTAAAATCATGTATGGTAATTACAAGCTAATTACACTACATGCGTATCCATTAAGTGTGTTATTAATATTGCACTTACATTTTTAATTATAAAAAACCAATACCTCAGCTTTGAAACTTTGCGTTTTGAACAACTCCGAAAATTAGAAGAGAATTGTTTCGAAAGTAATGGGTTCTCTTTCAATGAATCTTTCACCTTGATCTTAAAAAAGGTTAATTTATAATTCAATGGGAAATTAACATTGAAGTTTTCCATTAAAAATAACTTCCTGCCCACCTGTAATACATTAGTTACGTTTGTGTGGTATTTTTGCAAATAAAGCCTTCAGCTATATTATATTAAGGACACTCTTTAAAACAAATCTTCTTTTCTTGCCCTTACACTTTTTACGATAGGGGCGAGAAGAACTTATTCACTGTTCAACCAAATCTCTTCAACATTTTAAAATACGTTCATAATTACTGAGGTTAAAGACCGATAAATCGGGGTTTTAAATGAAAATGTACGTTCAATATTGTTTTTTACTTAAATTCCTTTCTTTTTCACCTCAATAATAATTTTTCACTTAATCGATACGTGTTTATGTTAAGTGTATCAAATTCATACCTAACCCTTTTTTAAATTTTATTCTTTAGTTACTTCATGAATGTTAAAAGCCGTTTTGAAGCCCGGTAAAAGTGTACTTATAGCAGAATGTGAAATAAAAAAAAAAATTAAGGAACTTACAGTGTAAAAATTAAGATGCTGATGTATTTGTGTAAGTATTTTCAGGCTGATCAGTTTATATTTGTAAAATTTAAATAATTTTACTATCAAGACCCTACTGTCCGCCTAAAAGCTTATTTTCTTAAATTTATATCATGTGGATTATTGTAATTTCCCCTACACCATCCAAGGATAAAGTAAAGTTCAAAATGATAAAAAAACACCACGAACCGGGAATCAAGCCCTAATGCTTCTGCATTGGAATCAGGAATAAACTAAACCCACTTGACCAACGAGCCACACAACGCGCTCAAGTGTGTGGAAAGAATGAAACTCACCTTCAGCATAGAGGTCGGCCCAGGCGTAGCTCCAGCCACCGTTCTCGGCTCGGACTCGACAAGCGACCATCCACACCTTATAGCCCGTCACCTTCAGGGCGACCCCGCAGTCCCCCGCCCCCAGACCCCGGCCGCTGTAGCTGTAGCCGGTGAGCTCAGAGGTCAGATGGGAAGTGCTGGCCTGGGACAGAGACCCCCGACTAAGATCCAGCAGTGGACCTTCCTTGCCCTCCCCGTCCCGCCACGTGAACTGACATCCGGTCAGGGCTACACCAGCAGAGCAGGTGTAGGTGAATGTGTGGAGGGCTTCGGATGCTCTTACGTTGTCCGGGGTCATGGTGAGGCTGTAGGACGCCACCCCTGAGACACAGAACAATACAATTATGTCGCGTTGCAATACAATTGACACCCGGCCAGGGCAACGCCAGCAGAGCAGGTGAAGGTGACAGTCTGGAGGGCTCGGGATACTCGCATGTAGTCCGGGGTCTTGGTGAGGCTGTAGGACGCCACCCCTGAGACACAGAACAATACAATTATGTCGCGTTGCAAAACAACTGACACCCGGCCAGGGCAACTCCAGCAGAGCAGGTGAAGGTGACAGTCTGGAGGGCTCGGGATACTCGCACGTAGTCCGGGGTCATCTAAAGGCTGTAGGACGTGACCCCTGAGACACAGAACACCATTTTATTTTGTTTGTTTATTTAATTATTTATTTAGGTGTAGCGCTGCTGACTGCAAGCGACGTAGTCGCATTAACTGCTTCTAAAACCAAAGCAAATGTTTTATGTATGATATTGTTGGGGAAATGTTTAGCCTAACGTTAACAAATAATACTGCAACTTTAAACTTCTACTTCTATTGATGTAGCAAGAGAGAAATCACACATTGTTTTAAGACTCAACAGCTAAGCTAGTAGAAGTCTGATGTTTATTTGACCAGATTTGTCAGTGCAATTCAGTGTAGATTGTCACCATCATCATTAGACGTGGCAATTTTAGACTAAGCTCAGAAGATATACACCTTTTTTCTACACAATGTAAAGCAATCAAATTGATAACGACAATGACTGCACTGTTATCGTTTATTCATACCCTCTACTATATTGGTCGATAGGACATCAAGGTCGATCGATAGACTCGAAATGTTGGCATCGAGCTTAGATTAGCTAGGAAACCTGGGAACCCCTAACAGAAATAAATCTGTGCGACAAACTTGACTTAGCATTCATCAATCAACAGAAATAACAAGATTTCTACTTCAATGTCATAATCGGTTTCATAAGGTACGAATTATACATCTTCGACGACGCTCATTGGGAGGAAGGTGAAGTGAGCAGATGTCTTTAGTTCGACATAGTTTGAAGTTTTACCCCGTTGTTACGTACCCAAAACCCAAGCATAACAAACATGACTGATTTTGAATAATATAATATGAAAAGTGTGTAAATATGATATGATTGTCGGGTTGTAACGGGGGTAAGTGGAGGTCACAAAGCGATGGAGGGAAGCAGCATCAAACTGGGAAAATATCAATTCTACACAAGATATATACAAACATAACTTACCAGTGAATAAGATCGTCTCCGTCGCCTCCAACGGCCGGGCAAAGGCCACATGAGATACAACACACTTGAGGACCTTGCCATTGTCCTTAGTCTGCAAGGTAAGTGTGAGTCCCTGCATGACAGATCCCTTCATCCAGGGCCACCTCCAAGCATCCTGATGATTGTCAAGAGAGACCACCCAGTCCTCACGGATGACGTCATCTCCCAGGATCCAAGATATGTTGGCGACAGGACGAGCCCCCTTCACCTCACAGGTGGCCGTGACGCTGGCCTCCGTGTAGACAACACTCAGGGTTGGTGCGCTGGGGGGACCTGAAGCATGACATAGCAACACTGAGACATACAATCATCTAGCCTCGTGCAGCACACAGGTGGCCGTTTAGACACCACTCAGGGTTGGTGCGCTGGGGGGACCGAACGCATGACATAGCAACACTAAGGCATACAATCATCTAGCCTCGTCAAGCTCACAGGTTGCCGTGTAGACAACACTCTGGGCTAGTGCGCTGGGGGAGGGGGGAAATGAAGCATGACATAGCAACACTGAGCCATACACTCATCTAGCGTCGTGCAGCTCACAGGTGGCCGTGTAGAAATTACTCAGGGTTGGTGCGCTGGGGGGATCTGAAGCATGACATAGCAACACTGAGACATAAAATCAACTAGCCACTTGCAACTCACAGGTGGCCGTGTAGACAACACTCAGGGTTGGTGCATATAGGGGACCTGAAGCATGACATAGCAACACTGAGCCATACACTCATCTAGCCTCGTGCAGCTCACAGGTGGCCATGTAGACAACACTCAGGGTTGGTGTGCTGGGGGGACCTGAAGCATGACATAGCAACACTGAGACATACAATTATCTAGCCTCGTGCAGCTCACAGGTGGCCGTGTAGACAACACTCTGGGTTGGTGCGCTGGGGGGACCTAAAGCATGACAAAGCAACACTAAGACACACAATCATCAAGCCTCGTACAGCTCACAGGTGGCCGTGTAGACAACACTCAGGGTTGGTGCGCTGGGGGGACCTGAAGCATGACATAGCAACACTGAGACATATAATCATCTAGCTTCGTGCAGCTCACAGGTGGCCGTGTAGACAACACTCAGGGTTGGTGTGCTGGGGGGACCTGAAGCATGACATAGCAACACTGAGACATACAATTATCTAGCCTCGTGCAGCTCACAGGTGGCCGTGTAGACAACACTCAGGGTTGGTGCGCTGGGGGGACCTGAAGCATGACAAAGCAACAATGAAACATACAATCATCTAGCCTCGTGTAGCTCACAGGTGGCTGTGTAGACAACACTCAGGGTTATTGCCCTGGGGGGAACTGAAGCATGACATAGCAACACTGAGACATACAATCATCTAGCCTGGTGCAGCTCACAAGTGGCCGTGAAGACAACACTCAGGGGTGGTTCGCTGGGGGGACCTGAAGCATGACATAGAAACACTGCGACATACAATCATCTAGCCGCGTGCAGCTCACAGGTGGCCGTGTTGACAACCCTCGGGGTTGGTGCGTATGAGGAACCTGAAGCATGATATAGCAACACTGAGACATACAATCATTTAGCCTTGTGTAGCTCACAGGTGGCCGTGTAGACAACACTCAGGGTTAGTGCGCTGGGGAGACCTGACGCATGACATAGCAAATCATCTAGCCTCGTGCAGCTCACAGGTGGTCGTGTAGACAACACTCAGGGTTATTGCCCTGGAGGGAACTGAATCATGACATAGCAACACTTCGACATACAATCATCTAGCCTGGTGCAGCTCACGGGTGGCCGTGTAGACAACACTCAGTGTTCGTTCACTGGGGGGACCTGAAGCATGACATAGTAACACTGAGACATACAATCATCAAGCCTCGTGCAGCTGACAGGTGGTCGTGTAGACAACACTCAGGGTTAGTGCGCTGGAGGGATCTGAAGCACGACATAGCAACGCTGACACATACAATTAACTAGCCACATGCATCTCACAGGTGGCCGTGTAGACAACACTCAGGGTTGGTGCGCTGGGGGGACCTAAAGCATGACATAGCAACACTGAGACATACAATCATCTAGCCTCGTGCAGCTACATGTGGCTGTGTATACAACACTCAGGGTTTGTGCGCTGGGGGGACCTAAAGCATGACATAGCAACACTGACACATACAATTATCTAGCCTCGTGCAGCTCACAGTTGGCCGTGTAGACAACACTCAGGGTTGGTGCGCTGAGGGGACCTGAAGCATGACATAGCAACACTGACACATACAATTATCTAGCCTCATGAAGCTCACAGGTGGCCGTGTAGACAACACTCAAGGTTGGTGCGCTGGGGCGACCTGAAGCATGACATAGCAACACTGACACATACAATCATCTAGCCTCGTGCAGCTCACATGTGGCTGTGTAGACAACACTCAGGGTTTGTGCGCTGGGGGGACCGAACGCATGACATAGCAACACTAAGGCATACAATCATCTAGCCTCGTCAAGCTCACAGGTGGCCGTGTAGACAACACTCAAGGTTGGTGCGCTGGGGGGACCTAAAGCATGACATAGCACCACTGAGACATACAATCATCTAGCCTCGTGCAGCTCACAGGTGGCCATGTAGACAACACTCAGGGTTGGTGCGCTGGGGGGACCTGAAGCATGACATAGCAACACTGAGACATACACTCATCTAGCCTAGTGCAGCTCACAGGTGGCCGTGTAGACAACACTCAGGGTTGGTGCACTGGGGGGACCTAAAGCATGACATAGCAAAACTGTGACATACAATCATTTAGCCTCGTGCAGCTCACAGGTGGCTGTGTTAAATCACTTAGGGTGGGTCACTACTATTTACAGTACGTGTCAGGCCCCAATGCAACATAAGGGCCGACATCTCAGCTAATTATACAGAATGAAGGTCGGAAAGGGTTTCAATCGATTAAGACGTATGATTAAGATTTTAAAAACAGCTCACATATAGGGTCTTCCTATACAACTAGTCACAATATAAGTTAGGAATAATGCAACAAAAGGGCCCATATCTCAACCAGTGTTACAGATAGGTGGTCGAAAGTTGTTTTAATCGTTTTGACGTATGATTACCTTTTTAAATAGCACCTCACAGTGGCGGTCTTGCTATCACTAGTCACAATGTGTGTTAGGCCCCACTACAACAAAAGGGCCCATATCTCAGTCTGTTTTACAGATAGGAAGTCGGATATGGTTTCAGTCGATTATGACTTATGATTACCGTTCTAAATACACTTCTTAAAGGGGGGTCAGCTAAAATTAGTCGCAATGTGTGTTAGGCCCTAATATATCAAAAGGGCCCATATCTCAGCCAGTTTGACAGATAGGAGGTCGGAATTAGTTTAAATCGTTTTTGACATATGATTACCGTTTTAAAAGCCCCTCACAGTGGGGGTCTAGCTACAACTAGTCACAATGTGTGTTAGGCCCTAATTTATCAAAAGGGCTCATATCCCAGTCGATTTTTCAGATACGAGGTCGGAAAGAGTTTGAATTGTTTTTGACGTATGATGATCATTCTTAAAACACCTCACAGTGGGGGTCTAGCGACAACTAGTCACAATGTGTGTTAGGCCCTAATACAATAAAAGGGTCCATATCTCAGTCAGTTTTACAGATAGGAGGTCGGATATGGTTTCAGTCGATTAAGACGTACAATTACCGTTCTAAAAACACCTCACAGTGGGGGTCTAGCTACAACTAGTCACAATGTGTGTTAGGCCTTAATACAATAAAAGGGCCCATATCTCAGTCCGTTTTACAGATAGGAGGTCGAATATCGTTTCAGTCGATTTAGACGTATTATGACTGTTCTTAAAACACAGTCACAGTGGGGGTCTAGCTACAACTAGTCACAATGTGTGTTAGGCCCTAATTCAACAAAAGGGCCCATATCTCAAGTCAGTTTTACATATAGGAGTTCGAATATGGGCTCAGTCGATTTAGACGTATTATTACTGTTCTTAAAACACCTCACAGTGGGGGTCTAGCTACAACTAGTCACAATGTGTGTTAGGCCCTAATTCAACAAAAGGGCCCATATCTCAAGTCAGTTTTACATATAGGAGTTCGAATATGGGCTCAGTCGATTTAGACGTATTATTACTGTTCTTAAAACACCTCACAGTGGGGGTCTAGCTACAACTAGTCACAATGTGTTAGGCCCTTATACAACAAAAGGGCCCATATCTTTGTTAGTTTATCAGATAGGAGGTCGAATATGGTTTCAGTTGATTTAGACGTATAATTACCATTGTAAAAACACCTCACAGTGGGGGTCTAGCTACAACTAGTCACAATGTGTGTCACGCCCCAATACAATAAAAGACCCCATAACATAACGCTCACGTGCATTGAAGATAGATAGGTTCTGTCATCGGAGTTATTATTTGGGTAAATCATATTCAAATTATCACTTAACTGTATTCAAGTTTTGTATTATTAAATGTAAAACTCTATTTATGTTTTTATTATTATTTTAATTAAAATTTATTTGTTATTAATAGAACCATCACAATAAGGTAAAGTAGTTCCTAAAACAGATTGTTGTAGCTGCCGTGAGTCTTGACCATTCATTGACCGAACCGTGACAAAGTGGTAGTCTTGTTGGTAAACCTACTTGCTACAATGAGAGTCATGTATCTGTGTTCATCCTTGTTCCCAGGCGGGCTGAACCAACACCTGACCGGCCCGTTGTCCTCCTCGCTGACGTTGCTCACAGCCAGACCGCACTCGCCGCTCTGCAGTCCAGCCCCCAGGTAGCGACGCCGGCCGGCGCTGTCGGCAGACTTGGATCTCTGGTCGAAGTCAAGATACTGGCCTGGCGGGTAGAAGCTGCACGCGTCCAACGGTTCCTGCGCCTTCAACATGAACCTCGCCTCCCCGCCCTGGAGAACGACGGCCTCCCTCGGTGTCAGGGTGTGAGAGAAGGGGCTATAGTCTGTAACCAGGGAGCAGATGTACAACACTCCTATAGTGATGTTTGTGTTAGAGTCTATACCAACTCGGTTACAATAATCAACTTGCTGATTTTTAGTTAATTTTTTTTTTTTTTTTTTTTGGTATTTTAATTTGTGTTATTATTTTTGAAAGTTTACCTTGTAGGCAACGACGAACTCTCTCATACGTAGTAGAGATGGTTTTCCGTAGGACACATTTTAATGTTATTTTTGTCAATCCTTGCTATATCGGTTACAAGACCCCGGTTCCACCTAGACTAGTATTATTAATCTAGGGAAATTTGACTAAACCCAAAAAAAATTGCAATAATAGGTTTTATGGCATCATTGTCATCAGAAAATTGAGCACCATAACATATTTTAAATCCGCTTTTATCAGCATGGAGTAATTTAATTAAAATTAGCTTTTAAGGTGCATTATATAATAAAAAATAAAAAATTTAACAAATGTGAACATATCAAAATGAAATTGTGGACACACGTTAACGTACATCAACACCTTTATGTTACATGTGAATTGTTTTAAAAGTTTGTCATTCTGTCATTTTATACAATTTTACCGTTCTCCAAAGGGGCTCAAGTACGATTCAGAATCCAAACGATAAAAAATAAAACTGTATGGTAGTTACAAGCTAATTACACTGAATGCATATCCATTTTGTGTGTTATTAATATTGCACTAACGTTTTCAATTATAAAAAACCAATACCGAAGCTTTGAAACTTGTTTTTAAAATACGATCATAATTACTGACGTTAAAAACTGATGAATCGGGGTTTATAAATTAAAATGTTCTGGTCAATATTTATTTTTTAAACTTAAATTCCCTTCTTTTTCAACGTTTCAATTTTTTTCACTAAATCGATACGTAACAAGTTTGTTAAATATTTTATTTAACGTTTACTACATGAATTTTAAAAACCCATTCGGAGCCCGGTAAAATTTTACTTAAAAACAGAATGTGTTAAAAAAAAAAACATCAAAATATTTAAAACTTAAAGTGTAATATTTAGGTGTTGATGTATTCGTGTAGGTAATTTCATGCTGATCGGTTTATATTTGTTAAATTAAAATTTGTGTATTATATTATAGACCTACTGTCCGCTTAAAAGTTTATTTTCTTAAATGTATCTCATGCGGATTATTATTTTCCCTTTATCATACAGAGATAAAGTAAAGTTCCAAAAATGAAAAACACCCCGAACCGGAAATCTAGCCCTTATGCTTCTGCATTGGAATCAGTAATAAACTAAACCCACTAGACCAACGAGCCACACAACGCGCTCAAGTGTGTGGAAACAGTGAAACTCACAGGCAGTATAGAGGTCAGCCCAGGCGTAGCTCCAGCCACCGTTCCCGGCTCGGACTCGACAAGCAACCATCCACATCTTACAGCCCGTCACCTCCAGGGCGACCCCGCAGTCCCCCGCCCCCAGACCCCGGCCGCTGTAGCTGTAGCCGGTGAGCTCAGAGGTCAGATGGGTAGAGTTGGCCTGGGACAGAGACCCCCGACTAAGATCCAGCAGTGGACCTTCCTTGCCATTCTCGTCCCGCCACGTGAACTGACACCCGGCCAGGGCTTCACCAGCAGAGCAGGTAAAGGTAACAGTCTGTGGGGCTTGCGATACCCCCACGTGGTCCGGGGCCATAGTGAGGCTGTAGGACGCCACCCCTGAGACACAGAACAAACACAATTATGTCGCGTTGCAATACAACTGACACCCGGCCAGGGCTACGTCAGCAGAGCAGGTAAAGGTAACAGTCTGGAGGGCTTGGGATACTCGCACGTAGTCCGGGGTCATGGTGAGGCTGTAGGACGCCACCCCTGAGACACAGAACAAACACAATTATGTCGCATTGCAATACAATTGACACCCGGCCAGGGCTACGCCCTTAGAGCATGCATGAGCAACTATCTATGCTCTAAGGCTACGCCAGCAAAGCAGGTGAAGGTCACAGTCTGGAGGGCTTGGGATACTCGCACGTACAGTAGAGTTCCGCGGGAGTTTACCCCATGGCCACACCATTTTCCCGTCGTTTTGGACACCCTTAGATACGTTGAAAGATAAGCTACCCTGGGATTTCTTGTTTTCCAAGAACGATCGGACCTCATCGCCTTGAAGAATGTGAGGCATTCATGCACATTGAATGAAAACATGACATGGCTATAGCTATTAAAATAATTGCTGTCTTTTTGCCAAATACATTTATGAATAGTAGCAAAATAATGTGTTTTAATGCAAATGTTGCAAAATTGGTAGCAAGTTTTAATTTTGATGGAAAATGTTTTAATTTTTTTGTCTGTAGGACAAAAACAACGCCATTTACGAGCTCTTACTAATGTATTTAATCGTTTCATTCCACGGCGTAAATGGTCAATTGTTGTCGTAGACATGAAATCAAAAAAGTAATCTGTATGAGAAAGATCTGCAAATTTGAATTAAATCGAATTTAACTCTAATTATTGAGTATATCTCAAAGTAAAAAAAAACATTAGTAAACAAGTGCATTATACCTGGGAATTACCAAATACCTGTCTAATGGAGAGGAACAAGTAACACATTATCATATTCAGTCATCTGAATTCCTCGTCCTTTGCTCGAGTTTGAATGGAGATAATTGCTCGACTGGACTTTGCTCTAGGGGTGTACCAAGAAAACTACCTAAAAGGTTGGAGTATAAACTCCCGCGGAACTCCACTGTAGTCCGGGGTCATGGTGAGGCTGTAGGACGCAACCCCTGAGACACAGAACAAACACAATAATCTAGTTTCAGTGCAACTAATGACACAAGTATGCAGGCATTGGTTTATCTATAAGACGCACCCTATTTCACGGTCTATTAGACAAACGTTGGTCGTTAGCAAGGTCCGTAAATCCCCTGGCGGGGGCTCGTCGAACTCCCAAGTCAGGTCGTCCCATCCATTTCCACAATGTTAAAAATCACGTTATTCAAATGAGAGAATCATTCAGTAAAACAAATGAATTGATCTTTCAAAACCAATTCTGGCTCAAAACAGCATCTCATAGCTAAGTGAAATAATATATATACTTATATATAAAGTGGAGACACCTCGGACAACGAACCAGTCGATCCGACCGACGAGTCTTATATTTACCTGGTTTGTAAACCCCTCGTTAGGGGGGTAGTTGGGCCGACTCGTTCGCGCTACATTCCATTCACTGATTTCCTAGAATTTCATAATTGGCTACACAAACAACCGTAAAAGCGAAATTCTAAATTTAATCTAATGTTTTATTTGAATTAAGGTTTCGGAAACCTATTCCCTAATATAGATCAGACCACCACGAGCTTGAAACCTTTTTATTTTTTCTTGTAGCGTTATTATTAGATGAATGCGGATCAAACAATTTTTATACTGCTTACATGAATTACATAATACGTCCCTTCAAAATCCTACTACAAAGACGATTAAAAGATGACAATATGCATAAATGTATTTAAAAAACGATTGTGATTATTGAAAATTACGGGAACCCAGAAGCAAAAATAATAAAATTAGCACGGAGTATTTAACAGAATACAATAGCCCGCAATCTGATTTAACGATCTCCTAGGTTTGAATATTGACTTGAATGCGATGCATTCCCAAGGGTTGTACAAACTATGTTCATCGTTTAGAACCGGTTTCCGCCAAATATTCTGGTTCGTTGTCCGAGGTGTCTCCACTTTAGTCTATCAACATTTTTAAGTGAAGTATTCTAAAATCCAATTTTGCATAATTTATTTGGTAGATTTAAGTAGTAAACCATTTTTTGTAGTGGGCACGAGAATGGTGATTTTTGTGCCCATGGGAAGACCTAACTTTGAGGTTTACCGAACCTCCGCCAAGGGATCGACGGACCTTGGGTCATAAGCTCTAATTGTTTCGTTTCTACTATGAGCGGACAGACTTTTAACAGGTTATTTGAAAAAAACACCCCCCTATTCAAAAGTTGCACGTAAGTTGCATCTTTGCGCGTGGCGGCCACATTTGTGATCAAACTTTGACGTTGCCATGGAGAAACAACTGAAGGCTGTTGTGGTAGAACCTAAAAATTCCTAGTTCTTTAAAATGCAACCTTCTTACATCTCCAATCACGATTTAGGATAGTAAATGATGAGTAATGTCAATAATAAACGAATGCATAAGAAAGAAGATTTTTTATTAAAACTAGTAATATTTGGATACTACCACACATGGAACACACAACCACCCAGCACCGTGACCGGTCACTGGGCTCTCCCGTTACACACTTAACCTCCCTCTCACAGGCCTTGACCAAGGAGCCTCTTCGGTCCGCCCACCCCAACCTGACATATAGAAGGAGGGAACCATACATTCTCCCCCAGATTGTATAACCTTTATTCACTGAGACCCAATTTGAGTAATAAAATCTATAAGGGAAACATGTGCAACAATGGTCACAATTCTTGAAAATACAAATTTAAAATCAAGTACTGAGTACATACGAAACTACCTAAAACTAATACAAGAATACATGTTACCAATATTTAATGAAGGACTCGAAAACACCCAAAACTAACACAAAAAAAAAATACATGGAAACAATGTGTAATCTTTATAAATGGATGTTGTATACAATGCACAGTACTTAATAATGGGCGTAACTTAACAAAAACACAATCACAAATGAAGAACATGAATATACCTAAAACTAACACAAGAATACTTGGAAACAATGTTTAATCGTGATCACTGGTGGGTGTACATTAGTCAATCATGGTCGTAATTTAAGAACAATACAAACGCTAATCAAGTACAAGAACAAACCTAGAGCTAAACAATATTCTAGAAATCAAAACAGGGGGAAAAATAAAAACAACACAATGCAATAAATGCAAACCAAAGCACCTTTTGGTCTTTAGAAACTCTCACACTTTGAGCGGTTGGTTATATTTTTTATGATTAATCACATTGAAAATGCCCTTGCATAAAGTGTATAAAGGCCCCACCACGTGTGCGTACTGGTCGCATAACCGTTTAAAGAACGTACACATGCCTAAGAACCGACGTAATTGCTTAGCGTTCCGTGGATGGGGGAAATCCACAATAGGTCGTACCTTATCAGCGTCCACTCGAACACCATCAGCTAAGACAATGTGCACTAGGTAATTTACTTCAGCTTGCAAGCATTGACATTTCAAGCTTAACAGTAATTCCTACATTACTGAGAGCCGTAAACACAGCATCCAGGTGTTGTAAATGCGACTGTAAATCGGGCGACGCTATCAGAAGGTCATCTACGTAAATGGTGACGTAACGTTTTATGTCTGTATTCAATATTTTATTCAGACAACGTGTCAGACCTGCCACACTCGATTGCAACCCAAAGGGCACAACACAATATGTGTAAGAAATACCATTGTGTAGAAATGCAGTATATTTCCTGTCTTGTTTACGTAAGGGAAGTTGCCAGAAAGAGTTTGTTAAATCTAAAGTAGTGAAATACTTCATTCCATGGAGTTTTTGTAAAGTCTCTTCTATGGGGGGTGGACTATCGTTTTGTGGACACATACGACTATTCAACAAGCGTCCGTCTAAACAATGCACACCGACCCATCTGGCTTCACGACGGTGACCATTGGGTTTATGTATGAGGACAAGCAGCCTCTATTATATTCCATTCGAGCATTTGACGGACCTGGTCATCCACCGCCTGCCTCTTCGATAGTGGTATGGGGTAAGACTTTTGTAAAAATGGATCAGTGTCCCTCATTTCTATTGTATGCTCAAACCCTTCTCTACGACCAGGCACAACAGAGAAAAGTGCTTCATGTTTCAAAAGTAAACGCGTGATTTCCTGGGCCTCCATAGAATCCGCGGGTAAAGATTGAACGTTTTGTTTAGCTTTTGCACCAAACCCTGGATCTTTTAGAGTTTCCTCTTTATCTAAAGTGCATTGTTGATCAATATTCACCTCATTGCTCACAAGGGACAAGTGTTTTCCCACGTCCTGTGGGGAACAACTCAAGGATAAAGGAACGATCTGTTGTTCGGCCTGCTCTCAAATATACATTAGGCGATCTAAGAAATGTAATTTCGCGTTATTTTGAACAAGCCAATCGGACCCAATAATCATAGAGCGGTGTAGATTAGGGACTATTAAGAAGGTCATGACGTAAACAGTATCTTGTATCGAAACTGGTAAGAAAAATTGCGCATTTACACGCTGAATATTATTCATAAAAGCACACGCTATCAAAATGCTGCGAGCGGGTAACAGTGGAAAGTTGAAAGTGGCAAAAGTTCCTTTCAAAACCGTTCAGAAATGCATGTAATTACGCTACCAGTATTAAAAGAGCATTTACATGAAGATAAGTTTATATTATATTATATTATATTATATTATATTATATTATATTATATTATATTACATTACATTACATTACATTACATTACATTACATTACATTACATTACATTACATTACATTACATTACATTACATTACATTACGTTACGTTACGTTACGTTACGTTACGTTACGTTACGTTACGTTTCGTTACGTTACGTTACGTTACGTTACATTATATTATATTATATTATATTATATTATATTATATTATATTATATTATATTATATTATATTATATTATATTATATTATATTATATTATATTATATTATATTATATTATATTATATTATATTATATTATATTATATTATATTATATTATATTATATTATATTATATTATATTATATTATATTATATTATATTATATTATATTAAATTATATTATATTATATTATATTATATTATATTATATTATATTATATTATATTAAATTATATTATATTATATTATATTATATTATATTATATTATATTATATTATATTATATTATATTATATTATATTATATTATATCATATTATATTATATTATATTATATTATATTATATTATATTATATTATATTATATATTATATTATATTATATTATATTATACTTATTACATTATATTAATTATAATTTTTTCATTATATTATAAGTCCAACATGTTATGTTAGCAACGACGCTAACCGAGACGATAAGTCGGCGAATATGAAACACTTCACGTGACATCAATCCAAGCCAGGGTTGAAACTGGGAAGTTGGAACCACTGTGCTGGAACTGTTTGTGGGGCAAACGCCCATCAACCTGGGATATTACTCTAGCATTATATATTAAATTACTTAATTAACTTTGACACTATCTTGTCTGTCATAGACTCACTTGACACAGGAGAAGTGTTACCATACCTCCGGGTAGAGCCAGACACGTCCTCGTTTTTACGCCCTGTCCGGGCCGCTTTTTCAAAATTATTGAATTGTCCGAATATTTCTCATTTTGTGCTTTTACTTCTTACAAACAAGAAGAGTCAAATTTGGCATATATACAAACAATACTTTCCGTATTAGCTGTCTAAGCCAGCCTTGCTACAACTTATAGACAATAGTAAACCGGTAAAGCCCCAACCACAATTGTCGGCATCGTGATTGTAATCGGGATCGGGATCACAATCGTACATTTCTCATGCTAAATCATTACGACGAGACGATTTTATTGTGAACAGCGACATAACAACCATGTAAGATAACTTTTTAACCCCCTCACTTCCTTTTTCATTTCCGGATTGCGATACGAATCGGGACTTAAGACCAGACCGATCATCGTCTAAAAATTAGGAACACATATATAGAATGTAATGATTTTGCTTTTACAAGTCCATGGTATAATTTTTGTTGAAATAGATTCAGTGGCGTATCAGAGGGGGTGAACCCCCTCTTAAAAAAAAAGTGGGTAGTGATATTTTATTATTCAATGGAGACAGTCATTTTTTTAAATATCAAAGCCATTAGTCTCGGTTAAAATAATAAAATAATACAAGTATTTATTATAATATATTGGTGTATATATAAGATACTCAAGTTTCTGTTATTTGTGATCAAAAGCAAATGTGTTAATAGAAACAGGCGCGTAGGAAGGAGGGGGGGAAATGGGGGGAGATTCCCCCTCCCACACTTTTTCCTGTGACCCACCCAATTTAGCGTTTTAGGCACATCCCAACATACAATACCACACCGATACCCGGGTAAACATTCACCACCTAAATTTCATATTTCACCAGTAAATAACAAATGCAGAAACACAGAGGGCCCCACGCCCCGGAGAAAGCAAAGATTTTCGTCACAAGATACATTTCCTCTGCCTTTGTTTGCACTTTGTAGCATTACAAAATAAAAGAGAAAGGGTGCTTGAAGGTCAGTTGCGTAATTAGGAAAGGGGCGGCTTAAGAAATTCAAAACGTGGTTATTTAAGCCAAAAAATAGAGGAATAACTAATATTGCAAGAACATTTTTAGCCTTCGACGAAAAGGCCTCCGGCGTCTGGGGCTCCGCCCCAGACCCCGCGGGTTCTTCGCGCTTCGCGCTCACCATTCTTCCCCCCCCCACTTGATTTCGAGTTCCAACGCGCCTGGATAGAAATGTAGAAATTGTTTCAGTTGGCTGCTCTAAATTGCACAAATTTCCACCCAAATTACCTTGGCGAAAAACAAATCGGAGTGCCAGCCCGAACTACCCCACTTATGGGCAGTGTTGCCTAGTATCTAGGTTGTTGTATCTAGTTACATTTTGTGTGTATTTTACCTGTATCCTCTTTAAAGTAGTATCTTAACCTGTATCTAGGTATTTTATAGAAGTATCTGGAATCAATTTAGATGCAGGATACTTTGTTTAATACTTGGCTAAAATAGGAAGACACGAGCAGGTATCATTTAAAAACAGAGTTACTTTCACAACACTAGCTACCCAAGATTCAACAGACCCCACTACACAAAACTAAGCACAAAATGCACTCTATTGAGTGTTTTCGGATACTGTCATTTGAACGTTGCTTTCACTGTCAAGGTCTATGTTAATTAATAACATGCTTTTTCTCAATCTACATTCTTACGTATCCATGATACCATTAAGAAGTAGTACAAATTTACCGCCGGTTCCTACCTCCTTTATTTTATTTAAATCAGACCCAATAATCTTAGATTCATTTCAAGAAAATAGTTTTTAATTTGTTATAATAGTTTTCCAATATTATGACTCTTGTTGCTTCGACCCTCCCAAGGTACTGATTGGCTTATATTTTATGATTTGTCGGAGCATATTAAAAACGAATATCCTAAAACAATATTATATTTTGGACAGCTATCTAGCATTCGATTTCAATTCAATAATAAATGTTTGTAACGTCAAGCAAGTGTTTGGTTCTATATGTTCATGTTGTTCATTATAGGCCTATCTTCCCTTCTTAATAAGTACCGTACTCGTATAAGATAATCTGCATATCTATTAATTGAACAATATTGTATTATCTACCACTGCTTTTAATTATTATCTATTAGGTAACTTTAAGCCAATTATTATAAAGAAGTTTATATTTTGAAACTAGTTTCTGTCAAACTGTACAATGCCATGGGCCTAATTTATCATTGAGAATTAAAAAACGAGCTACATTATTTGATATAATTTATACAATTCAGATCTATGTAGATTTATACATATTATCATTTTATTCAAAATACTAACCATATGTTAGCTACAAAACAATTTAAAGTATCTTGTATCCGGCAGGTACATGTAAATGTATCTTGAAGTTGTATCTTTGCGTAGGTACATTTCTAAAAAGGAATCTGTCTGGGTCTAGGTACATTTCCACCAGAGTATCTCAGCTGTATCTATATCTAGGTAGTTTTAAAAAGTATCGAGTGGCAAACACTGCTTATGGGTCGTCCGCCATTTTCAAATTTCTGGATATGTCACTACATATTGCATGGTGCATACACGGTGCGAATTGACGGGGGGTGGGGGGGATTTCCCCCTCTGGTAATTTCATCCCTGGCTCTGTTTTACTGAAAGGTATTCCCACCGGGGATTGCTAAATCCCCTCCTCTGGATACCCATCTCATGTCATATCATATCAAATGACTTTATCTCATAACATTCATAAATAATGCGTCAATTTATGGTCGGTCCACACAAATGTTTAAGGCTTTAAGGTTAATGATTTAAGATTCTGTCCTAAGAAACGAATTTCTCCAAACCTCATTAGTAGGATGGCTACAATTGGCCGAATTTATAAAAGGTCACCTCTCATTGGCTGGTCTAAGAATTCCAGGTCTATAGTTGAATCTTAGTCAACTTTGTTAAACCTTAAAGACTGGCACTTAAAACTAGCACTGGTTTTGAACGCTAACGTTGTTTTCCTAAAGTTCAATCTTAAATCTTAAACTTTAAACATTTGTGTGAACTGACCATTACACCTTTACTCCTAGACTGGTTTAAATAAATATTCGTGTGAACTAGATATTAGTATACCCGTACCGAAGACTTTCATTTACGTCGCCAAGAACAAGTGGGTGAATGACAGTTACAACATTAATTTACACTAGAAAAACGCTCTGTTTGACGCGTTCATAAGCGAGCGCGTCCATATCTACGAACTTTGTGGCGAAAAGTTCTCAAAGCTAATAAAAACAACAATTCAAGAATGCGCATTGCCAAATTTGTCCTAATTTTCATTGTTATTAAACTTCCCGACATTGTTGGATGCAGTGCAATGTGCGTTGCTAAGAATATTCGTCGTTATGTTTTCAACACGGTCCGCCACCGTTACTAACAGTTAATGACAGCAAAAGAAATGTAATTTCTGCCTCTAATACGTATTGGATCGCGTTTACATTAGTATATTCGTGACCGGACCAAAATTTACTACAAGATAGCCACCTCACATTTTGCCGTTACTGCGTTTTGGAAAAATATTTTCGAGTAACTTTCGGTAACTTTGCCAATATTTATCAGATCGCCATTAGATTAACATATTCGTAACCGGAAAAATCTGTAAGAAAAATGGCTATCTCACATTTTACCGCCATTTTGTTTCAGAAAAATGTTTTGTAGTTACTATAGTGTAACTTTGTAACTTTTCAAACGATTTTGCCTCAAAACTATACACCTTAAATCCACATCGAGGCTTGTGGATGGTCCAAATTTCAAATTAATCGGACTTTCCGTTCGACCGCTATCCGCAGACATAAAAAAAAACAAAAAAAAAACTACGAAGTGCCATAAGAGTCTAGTGGAGACGCTCGCTTCGCTCGCTTAATAGGTTAAAAAAACTACAAGGAAAATTGGTGAAAGCTTGAAATACGAGACTATAATATCTTCAAAATAATACCTCACATTGCTTCTAAGGCCATCTCGAGGGCAATAATACCCCAACAAAGTTTGCTATTGGCGGCTATTGCTTCGCCCCAGACCCCTTTCTACCCACGCCCCTCTACCAAGCTGTCAGTTCGCACCCTGTACACACCAAAGGTATCGTCAAAAAACATGACTTGTATAAGATTGTTCAATGAATAAAAGCAAGACCTCTTGCTTAAACAAGCAAATACCTTAATAAATAAAAAATGAATTAATAATTTAATTGGTTAATAAATTAATAATTGAATGAATGAATGAATAAATGAATTAATTAATGAATAGATGAATGGATTAATGAATGAATGAATGAAGGGTAAGTAAGTAAATAAAGAATAAGTACAATAAGTTAAATAAGTAAATAAGCAAATAAAGAATAAGTAAACCAAGTAAACAAGAAAACAAGTAAATAAGTAAAAAAATAAATTGCGAAATAACTAAATAAATGAAAAAATTAATAAATGAATAAATAAATGAAAAAATGAATAATAGAATAAATGAATAACTGAATAAATGAATAAATGAATAAATGAATAAATGAATAAATGAATAAATGAATAAATAAATAAATAAAAAAATAAATAAATAAATAAATGAATAAATAAGTAAATAAATGAAAAAAAAAAATGAATTAATTAATAAATAAATGAATAAATAAATGAATAAATAAATGAATGAATAAATAAATGAATAAATGAATAAATAAATAAATGAATAAATAAATATGTGAATAAATAAATAAAAAAATAAATAAATGAATAAATAAATAAATGAATAAATGAATACATGAATACAGGAATAAATGAATCAATGCATAAATGAATAAATGAATTAATAAAGACCCACTCAGTTAGAACAACTGACTTTCAGTGGGAGACATTTATAGGCTACTACCTAAAATTATGTGCTTTGTTGCTATGACGGCTCTAAATTCACCGTTTTCATATACCGGTACACCAGAACCATATTGATAGATTAAAGTCAAGTTTCAATTTACAAAAACCCATGCCCCGACTGGGGTTTGAACCTAATACCCTCTGCATTACATTACACATGGAAGCGCAGCCCTACACAGAAATCTTCTTTAAAATAGATAATTTTGCATTCAAATTATTAATTAAACAATCAGTTTCCTGTTATAAACACCATTTTATTTTTAAAATCGCTTTTCAATCATTAAATTTATAAAATTATACATAACATATTATGTCTGAGACTGAGAGGGACGTCTATGCATTATATTGATCTCACTGTTGATGATGGTATGTAGGTATGTAGCCTTTACGTAATCATATTTTGGCAACGATGATTATCGAGACAGTGAGTGGTAAAAATCAACTAACAAATTATAAATTAACGAACATTGTATTTTCAAAATACCGAATTATTCCTGTACATAAATAAAAATCGTACTCATAGTCGTCCCTTCCTCTGGGGGCGCCCGTTGTTGCCAGGTATCAGTTTCATGCATGTTATTTCCCACATAGAAGACACGTACGTAGCAACAACGGGCGCCCCTAGGGGTAGGGGACGACTATGAATACGGACCGTCCATATTCTGGTATCGCGAGTGTATTGTGGTTGATAAATTCGAAAGATCAGGGAATTGCAAAACAGTGCTATTATTAATTAAGTTGCGGTATATAAACCAGTTCCGTGACAATCATACAAAAACTATTGTAGTGGTTTTGCATAGTTTTGAAAGAACTTTACATCTGTTGGTGTCATTGGGTTCTCTCGAGGTTCAACACTTATTTGTTTACGATCTTTCATAGTTAGGGGACTCCGATGCGGGCATAGGATTATGATCTTATAACAATTGACAATTGTGTGACAACATATGTGTATGTAATGTACATAAATATTTCACATTTCTCGAAAAGTTACAAAAAATACATTTCATATATGTTTCTATTGTTACATATACAAAATAATATGGTTGTTTTACTTACGGCCAATCAGCAACCAGGCGAAGCCCACCAAAGTCAGAAAAACGTAGATAGACATTTCAACACCAGTACAAAACTCTTCAGATAAGATAACAGTGCAGACTGAGAAGGTAGTGAATGTTGGACCGCCAGCCCGGCGTGTATATATAGCAAGGCGTTATCAATTGACCTTTGACTCAATCTGGCTTGGGCAAAACCCGTGGTCCATACTAGATGCAAGACTCACACGTGACTTCCCCCCATCTCTGACGAGATAAGTCATGATAGATCACGTGGAACTGCAACCCCATAATGCGCAGGCACCACTCAGAGTCTAAATGTCTTCCGAGTGGTACCGTAGCACTGTTCCCACCACGAGAACTCCAATATGCATGACTCACACGTGACCTCCCCCCATCTCTGACGAGATAAGTCATAACATATCACGTGGAGCTGCAACCCCATAATGCGCGCAGGCACCACTCAGAGTCTTAAAGGGATAGTCAGATGAAGAACTAAAAAATCACCAATTAGTCATTAGTCCATGAAATTTAGTTATGTGTAAAATACAATTGATATAGGTTGCTTCAATGCAAGAAAAAAAATAGTGAACAATTAGCTATTCTACTAGATTCCCTTCGGCAGCTCTTGCTGCATTTTTCTTCTAAAGCGTATAGTGTAACTGTATCGGTTCTGAAGTCGCTGGCGCCTTCCCGATAGACAGAGGACTCATTGTGTTATACGAGACCAGCCCGCGCTCCGCGAAACGCTCGGCGACTGCGGACAGTACCGCTCAAAACAGATTGCAACTTTTCTACACATCATGTCACAAAAAAATGAATTGCAGTGTATTTTGTAGAAGTAAACAATCGTACTAAGAAGCATGTTATCGGTAGAGAAACGATGCACATTAAACCTCCTGATCGATTTTTGATCAGTGCCCTATTTTAGCGGTGGTTTTACTTTCTCAAGGCAACATTTTTTTTATATGGGAATTACCATGAGAAAAGTTGCTCGGTGCTACTTG
>OX246749.1:26527178-26532178 GCA_945910005.1 Isoperla grammatica | reverse complement strand
TGTCTCTTTTAGAATATATTAAAGAATCGATCGAGGGCGTTTTAGAAAACATTTTAAGGGATATAGCCAATCATGAAAGGGTTGGTATGCTTATTTATAACACGGAAAACATTTTGGACCTACCAATTACAATACCTTTGAAAAGAAAAGATTTGCTCGATTCTGGAATTATTCTATCAGACATTTCAAGATTTACTCGCTCAGCCTCTTTTACATGTAGCCACTTGTTCCATTTACAGATTTACTTGGTAGAATTTTAACCTTCACTTGTTCTAAAAAGATAAATCAACAATATTAAATTACCTATTTTCCTTTTAAAACATACTGATTTTGACATGTTTCTAGAAAATGGAAAATTCTATTCTAAACAAGCCTACGGGTGAATCGCAATCCTCCTCCTCCCCCTCCCCTTGCTTTTCAATAATATCTACCACTCTTGAGCGGAATAAAGAGAGCAAATGTTATAAAGTCCTTTATCTGTTTAAAATTAATCATCCTCAGGCTGAAATTGCGTCTTTAGATTACATTAAAAAAACGATCGATAAAATTTTAGAAAAATTTGTAATCAACTATGATGCGATCGGTATGTATATAAGAATGGATGAAGACAATTACGACAGAGGGATTGGAATTATGATGAGGAGTAAATCTCAGTTCGATCCTGAAAATTTGTTTTCAAAAATTTTTAATTTGTTACAGTCAAACTCTTCACCGCCCGGCCACTTGTTTTTTCTAGACGTTTACTTATACAAATATGTTGATTTGTAGACTTGTTAAGATTTTCGTTTTAAAACTCACTGTTTCGGACATGGTATTATCTTCTTTCTAGAAAATGGAAAAGTCTATTCTAAACAAGCCTACGGGTGAATCGCAATCCTCCTCCTCCTCCTCCCCTCGATTTTCATTACTTGATTTCTCTTCTTTCGGATTTGAAAATTCTAGAACTAGGTTTACGCAATATTTGGTAAAAATAAACCTTCCTCCATCTGAAATGTCTCTTTTAGAGTATATGACAGGTGTGGTCGGTGAAGTTTTAGACAAAATTTTAAACGGCATTACCTCCCACGACAGGGTTGGTATGCTTATTTATAACACGGAAAACAATAAAGGTAAAACAATTGTGCTTCCCTTAAGAAGAAAAGATCAGATCTATTCTGGAATTATTCTACGGGATGTATTTTCAAAACTAGCACTGGCAGGCCTTTCTACGTCAGATCCCGTGTATAATTTACAGTTTAACTTTGTCGAATTTTAAGCTTCGCTTTGTCGACAAGATACATCAAGAAGTATTTATTTTTCTGTTCAATTTAAAACTCATATTTTGAATTGTTATTGTCTTATTTCTAGAAAATGAAAAAATTCATCAAAAGCAAGTTTGAGCGCGAATCGCAATCCTCCTCCTCCGCTTCCCCTCGCTTTTCATTAATAAACGCCTTTTCTCGTGAGTTTACTAGGTTTAGCACTAAAGGAACGCGATATGTGGTAAAAATTAACCCGCCCCAATCTGAAATTCCACCTTTAGATTATATTAAAGAAACTATTGATGAAGTTTTAAAAAAGATTTTAAGAGGTATAGACGATCATGACATGATCGGTATGGCTATAAGTAACACGGAAAACATTTTGGACAAACCGATGGGAATTTCTTTTAGGAGAAAAGATCAGGTCGATTCTGAAATTATTCTATCGGTCATTTCTAAAATTACTCAGTCAAATGCTAAATTTTTAATCACCGACAATCTCGAGATACACGTCGACCACGTTAAAATGATGAAAGGTAATGGTCGCCGTGTAGGTGTTCATTCCAAGGGGAGGTCGTTATCAACTCTTAGTCATTTAAAAAAAAGCATTGTGACTATTAAAGCCAGGAAAAACTGTCTCGCACATGCCTTAATCGTAGCAAAGGCTAAAGTGGATAATGATCCAAATTTCAAGGCATATTATAAAGGATGGAAAATAGCACCTAGAGTTACAGAATTGTTGGAAAAATCAGGTGTTAATCTAGACAACGGGGGTGGGATACACGAACTCCAACAGTTTCAGGCTTATCTCTCAGATTACAAAATAGTTGTGTACAAGGGATTGAAATGTGACAACATCTTGTTCGCGGGAGAGATCGAGTCAAAAAAACGTCTACATCTTCTTTATGACGAAGACAACGGACATTTTAATGTTATTGTTAATCTCCCCGCAGCTATGGCAAAACGATTTATATGTAAAGGGTGTCACCATGGTTTTAAGAATCTTTCGCGACATGTATGTGATAGAACATGTTCAGGCTGTTTTAGTACACCTCCTTGCAATGTCAACGATGTTAAAATGTTTTGTGAATCATGCTTGAGATATTTTAGAAGTACCGCGTGTTTCAATCGGCATTTGGAGAAACATTACCGTGAAAAATCGGCTTGTATGGTTCGCAAAAACTGCCCGACATGCCTTAAATTTATTCACGATAAACATGAATGTGGTAAAGCGTTTTGTAAAGTGTGTTTGGAAAATGTCGTTCCTGGTCATCAATGCTATATGAGAAAATTAGGTCTTCCCAGGAACAAAAAAGACTGGATGATTGTTTTTTTCGATATCGAATCCACACAGAACACTCAGCTCGAGGGCGAAATATTCGAACACAAACCCAACCTGTTGGTAGCACAAACAGCTTGTTTTCAATGCATTGGTTCCGACGAGCTAACAGACTGTTCCACTTGTGGAACACGGCAGATATCTTGCTGGAACGATCCAATCGAAGAGTTTCTAGATTTTTTAATTAAACCACGACCCGAGATCGAGAGAATAATATGCATTTCACATAATGGTCGTAGCTATGATTCACACTTTATTCTCAGACAGTGTATCGACAAAAGATGGACACCCTCTTTAATAAAAAATGGCCGAAAAATTCTTGCCATGGACGTTGAACATATACGTTTCATAGATTCTCTCAGTTTTCTACCTATGCCTCTAAGCGCCCTGCCTAAAGCATTTGACTTGAAGGTGAAAAAAGGTTATTACCCTCACTTATTTAATACCGATAAGAATTTAAATTACATAGGACCCATTCCTACACCCTATTTCTATGGCGATGAATACATGTCTCCGGCCGCCCACACAGAGTTTCATAAGTGGTACAAAGAACAGCTCGGAAAAGTGTTTGATAACAAGCATGAACTAGAAAGTTATTGTATTGATGATGTCAATGTACTAAGACTGGCCTGTCAATCATTTCGCAAGATGTTTCTAGAAATAGGTAACGTTGATCCCTTCCTCGAAGCTATTACCATAGCATCTGCTTGCAATAAAGTTTTTAGAAGGAACTTTTTAAAACCAAAAACTATAGGTATTGTACCACCTTGTGGCTATCGATTGGCCGACAAACAATCGGCAGAGGCCATCAAATGGTTAATTTATGAAGCCGAAAACCGTAACATTGTTATTCAACATGCAGGCAATGGAAGGGAAAAACGGTTACCCGAGTTCCCCGGTAAAAAAGTAGACGGTTTTTGTGAAGAAACAAAGGAGGTGTTTGAGTATTTAGGGTGTTTTTGGCATGGATGCCCACTGTGCCAGCCCAACAGGGATCATGCTATTGTAGACAGTAACGAGACACTTGCAGACAGATACGAAAATACATTACAACGTATAGAGATGATCTGTAAAGCCGGCTACACTTTACACGTCATGTGGGGGTGTCAGTTCCGTGAAATACTCGATAAATCACCCAAACTCGAATCTCGTCTTAATAACAACCCTCTGGTTAATCAGCAACCCATAAATTTTAGAGATGCTCTGTATGGGGGACGAACAGAAGCATTCAAATTAGAGTACACAGTTAAAGAAGGAGAACAAATTTGTTATGTTGACATCATTAGTCTCTACCCCGATATATGTAAAAATTTTAAGTTTCCTCTGAAACATCCTACACATATTTATGTAGGGAAAGAATGTCCCTGTCCTAGTGAGATCTTGAAACTAGACGGTTTTATTAAATGTACCATTCTTGCTCCGAAAGATCTCTATCACCCTGTTGCACCTTTTAAAGGCAACTCAAAACTTTTGTTTGCTTTGTGTCATACTTGTGCTCTTAGTATGAACAATGGTTCTTGTAACCATTCACGACAGGAGCGCGCCATTACGGGGACCTGGGTCATTGACGAGATTCGAGAAGCTATTCATATGGGATACGAATTTATCGAAATTCACGAGTTTATACAGTATGACGTAACACAGTTTAATGGGGTTGAGGGTGGGTTTTTCGTAGAGTACATCAACATGTTTTTAAAACTGAAACAAGAGGCATCGGGTTGGCCTGCCTGGGTTAAAACCGAACAAGACAGAGAAAAATACCTGAGCGATTATAAGGCAAACGAAGGTATCGAATTGTCACCTGAAAACATTTCCAAGAACCCCTGCCTTAGATCCATTAGTAAGTTAGCTTTGAACACGTTATGGGGAAAATTTAGTTTAAGGGAAAACCTCAGCCAGACCAAGATAATTAAATAACCCCACGAGTTGTTTCAGTTTCTCACAACACCCGGAATCGAAGTACAAGACTTGGTATTCCCGAATGACGATATGGTTTGGATAACGTATAAATACCTTGAAGAAGAGATTAAAGTTAACAACACTGTGAATGTGGCTATTGCAACCTACGTCACAACGGGGGCGCGACTTAAACTGTACAGTTATCTAAAGCAAATCGGTCGTTCGGTTCTCTACTGTGATACAGACAGCGTCATCGACCGATACATTCGACATTCCTGTAGGGGACTATCTAGGCGACATGACAAACGAGCTGGAAGAGTATGGACCAAACGCCTATATTGACAAGTTTCTCAGTTCAGGCCCTAAAGCGTACGCCTTCTCGGTGACTAATACCGACAAGGGAGAGGATGTTACTGTATGTAAAGTACGAGGAATTACTCTCAACTTTCAAAACTGTCAAAAAATCAATTTCGAATCCATTAGAAAGTCAATACTGGCCAAGGTTCCTACCCCTATTCAGG
>OX246749.1:26482300-26526978 GCA_945910005.1 Isoperla grammatica | reverse complement strand
ATATCCACCTACAAGAGGTTTTCTTGAAAAAATATCCTATTAAATAAACTCCCCGCTCAAGCCGGCGTTAAGGTTGCGACAGAATATGTGTGGCTGGTCAACTCAAGTGTTGAAGTGTTGGTCCACCGCCACATAGATAATATAATGCACAATATCCAGACATTAAATTGCCAGTCCCGGTGGTCAAGGCGCCCACCCCGCAAGTGGGAGACCTGGGTTTGGGTCTCAGACGCAGTGGCGTAACTAAGGGGGGGTGTTTAGGGGGTTTAAACCCCCCCGAAACTACATCGAGAATGATTTTACTTAATACTACATTAACTTAATACTATATTGTAAGATCCTTAAACCACTTCAGTGTATAACAATCGCAACAAACAACATACCACTTCACTTAGATTAGATGAATAATTTCTTTCAATAATTCAATTATTTTTTTATGTGTTCATCTACAACTAATACACCTTAACACCTAATACACCTTTCGCTCGAACCAGTAAAAGTGAGGGTACCTATAAATAAAAATGAATTAATCTAATATTACAAAATCACGGTCTGTGAATTTAAATGTAAATAACGTATGTGACTTGTGACCACAATGTTTCACTTTATATTGAGATTATATTGAACAACCATAAAACATTAAAAACACAATTTCTATGCAATTCTTATTTAGAACTATTAATACCTACTGTAACACTTTAACTTCAATAAAATAAAAACAAATGAGTAGTGGTTCGAGTAGTATTCTTTGAGTCTAAAAGGCACAAAATAATTATAGAAGTGAAAAAAAATTAAGCCTTCGGCGAAATGGCCTCCGGCGGCTGGGGCCTCGCCCCAGACACCTTTCAGTCCCCTCATCTCACTTTTCCTTGATTAACCCGCCCCGAAATAATTCCTAGTTACGCCACTGCTCAGACGGGCTTGTTTTTTGTAATTTCAGGTTTTCAACATACTATATATATATATATATATATATATCAAATAATTGTGTTTTGGGGTATTGTCACGTGAGTTGTAGAATGAGGGTTCTGACTTACCCCCTCCATCCCGACGTTTCGATGTAATATCATACATCCTCTTCAGGGGTCCCACCGAGTCTACTTCCTCCCGCTCGGCCGGTCGAATCTCCACTGCTGTTGACTCTCTGAACTGGTGTGGATTCTGACGTCATACTCGCAATAGGCGCGCGCGCATCAAACTTCGTAGCATTAAGTTCTTGCAGTTTCTTGCTTCTACTGCGTGTCAATGGCCCTAATCTAGTGCTGGGTATCTCTTCCCCAATGTCTGAAGTCGACACGATCGCAACCTCGAGTTGTCCCCCGTTGTTCTTTCCAATCATGACACCACATTTTGTATTCTGTCTTGGGGTTTTTTCCGTAAGTAGCGATTTCCAGGATGTGGGTAATCTTAAGCTATCCTTGCGTACGTTAAGATTTTCTGGCCTTCTCTCTATTTGTAAGGCCTCTCTAATGATACGTTCAGAATACCCTTTCACCGTCGCTAATTTTTTACATCCCTCGAAGTCAATAACATGACCTGTAGTGGTAGCATGTTGAGCTAACCCCGAGACGTCACTTCTGTTCTTCACTGCTAGTCGGTGTTCATCTAGTCTTGCAGAGATACGTCTATTCGTTTGGCCAATGTATACACTATTACATGACGTGCACGGAACCTCATACACTCCCTGGTTTTCGAGAGGTACTTGGTCTTTTCGGTTTCTCAAGAACGATTCAATCTTTCTGTGGGGTTTGAAAACTGTTTGAATACCGTGTTTTTTCAACATCCTACTTATACGGTCAGAAGTCCCCTTTATGTATGGGAGGGTCACAGTGGATTTAAAATCCTGTTTCGACACCTTATTAATTAACGGTTTTTTATTCATGGCTTTGTTGATAGTTTTATATGAGTACCCATTACTAGTTAAGATAGCAGTTAACTCTTTACACTCACTGTCTTGATGATCTTTATCTGCAAGTTTTTTTGATCGGTCCACTAGAGAATTGACAACAGAGTTGAGATGTGAGGGGTGATGATGCGAGAAAGCATTCAAGTACCTATTGGTGTGCGTAGGTTTACGATACACTGTGTGACCAAGAACACCCTCTGTTTTTTTATAAATCAACACATCTAGAAATGGTAGCTGACCTTTAGTTTCCACTTCCATCGTGAATTTTATAGATGGGTTAATGTTATTCACGTAATGTAAGAACTCAGTTAATCTCTCTCTACCATGTGGCCAGATCATAAAAATATCATCCACATACCGTCGATATAATGTAGGTTTAAAGGGTGACTCTTCTAAAAACTTATCTTCGAATTTTGTCATAAACAGATTGGCTATGGCTGGAGAAATAGGAGACCCCATTGGGCAACCCTGAACTTGTTTGTATTTCTGGCCTTGAAACATAAAATATGTATTTTTAAGACAGTGCAATATGAGTTCGACCATTTGATCAGGAATATGTAAATCACGCATAACATCCACTACTTCGTTTATAGGCACGTTAGTAAAAAGGGATTCCACGTCAAAGCTAACCAGTATATCGTTATCTTGGACCACGTGTTGCTTCAAAATCTCCAACAAATGGTACGAGTTCTTTACATACGATGTAGCTTCTTCTACATACGGTTGAAGGTAGTTAGCTAGGAATTTGGCCAAAGGTTGTAATGGCGAGTCAAAGGAGCTCACAATTGGTCTTAGGGGGGCTCCGGGTTTGTGAATCTTCGGTAATCCATACAACTTTGGGCAGCTGGATGATTTCTCGCGTGGAATAAGATATTTCTGTTTTTGTTTGTCTATTTTCGATGCTTGTATTTTAGCCTTTGTGGTTTTCTCTAAGTAGGTTGTAGGGTCAGACTTTAAAAGTTTGTAAGTAGGGTCATCTAAAAGCGTTACCATTTTTTGTTCATAATCTTCCATATTTAAAATCACAGTTGCGTTGCCCTTGTCAGCCGGTAAAATTATTATACGTTCATTATCTTTTAAACATTTTAACTCTTTCAACTCCAATTTCGACATGTTCGGAAGAGGGGGTCTAGATTTACGTAGGATTGCCGATGTGTCCTGTCGGATAATTTCCGCTTCCTTATTCGGTAAGCCCTGAATAGCGGCCTCAACCTTGCAAATAATGGCCGCTATCGGTCAATATATTTGTATCATTGTTAATCGTTTCCATCTATCGTTACTAATACCCATGTTAACATTATTATCATAAATTACATACCTAATTAATAATTATGTAATATATAATAATAATAATAATATATATAATAATATATAATAATATGTAATAATATACATAATTATATAATATGGTACAGATGATTTTACACAGCAACAAGAGGTCTGAGACAATAAATAGTCTACCCACTCCATTACAAGAACTAATGTTCAGACGGGGGAGGTGGAGAGGGGTAAGGAAAACATCTCTTACGGTTTGAGAACCTTTGTACGCGTGTCTAAACGTGACGGTAGCGTAACTAGATCCCCCGCTCGGCATGTTCAAGAGGTGTCGTGGATGTGGGGGGCGGCAACGAGGCAACAAGTAGCTAAGCGACGACACAGCTCGGTGAACACTGGGGCGCGGCACCCGATGTGGGGGCGGCAACGAGGCAACAAGTAGCTAAGCGACGACACAGCTCGGTGAACACTGGGGCGCGGCACCCGATGTGTGGGGGCAACGAGGCAACAAGTAGCTAAGCGACGACATAGCTCGGTGAACACTGGGGCGCGGCACCCGATATGGGGGCGGCAACGAGGCAACAAGTAGCTAAGCGACGACACAGCTCGGTGAACACTGGGGCGCGGCACCCGATGTGGGGGCGGCAACGAGGCAACAAGTAGTTTAGCGACGACACAGCTCGGTGAACACTGGGGCGCGGCACCCGATGTGGGGGGGGCAACGAGGCAACAAGTAACTAAGCGACGACACAGCTCGGTGAACACTGGGGCGCGGCACCCGATGTGGGGGGGGCAACGAGGCAACAAGTAGCTAAGCGACGACACAGCTCGGTGAACACTGGGGCGCGGCACCCGATGTGGGGGCGGCAACGAGGCAACAAGTAGCTAAGCGACGACACAGCTCGGTGAACACTGGGGCGCGGCACCCGATGTGGGGGGGGGGCAACGAGGCAACAAGTAGCTAAGCGACGACACAGCTCGGTGAACACTGGGGCGCGGCACCCGATGTGGGGGGCGGCAACGAGGCAACAAGTAGCTAAGCGACGACACAGCTCGGTGAACACTGGGGCGCGGCACCCGATGTGGGGGGGGGGGGCAACGAGGCAACAAGTAGCTAAGCGACGACACAGCTCGGTGAACACTGGGGCGCGGCACCCGATGTGGGGGGGGGGCAACGAGGCAACAAGTAGCTAAGCGACGACACAGCTCGGTGAACACTGGGGCGCGGCACCCGATGTGGGGGGGGGGCAACGAGGCAACAAGTAGCTAAGCGACGACACAGCTCGGTGAACACTGGGGCGCGGCACCCGATGTGGGGGGGGGGCAACGAGGCAACAAGTAGCTAAGCGACGACACAGCTCGGTGAACACTGGGGCGCGGCACCCGATGTGGGGGGCGGCAACGAGGCAACAAGTAGCTAAGCGACGACACAGCTCGGTGAACACTGGGGCGCGGCACCCGATGTGGGGGGGGGGGCAACGAGGCAACAAGTAGCTAAGCGACGACATAGCTCGGTGAACACTGGGGCGCGGCACCCGATGTGGGGGGGGGGCAACGAGGCAACAAGTAGCTAAGCGACGACACAGCTCGGTGAACACTGGGGCGCGGCACCCGATGTGGGGGCGGCAACGAGGCAACAAGTAGCTAAGCGACGACACAGCTCGGTGAACACTGGGGCGCGCACGGCACTCGAAGCACTATCTTCACAGTGACAGTGTTCAAAAGAAGTCTTTTAATTCAGAGTCGTGCCCCTAAGAACGAGCCCCTGTTCTGTTATTGACATGTTCCGCCCCGTGTGACTGCCACGTGAACGACAGTGTGCCCCTAAGAACGAGCCCCCGCCCCCATTAGAGACGTACGTAGGGCACTTGTACCACAGTACATCTGTGACAGTATGTTCAAAAAGCCTCAGTGGCATAACACCCTATAGATAGTGCAAGGTAGGCCTATGATGCGTTGCTTGCGGTCCCCTCGACAACCACCGATTTGTAATAAATGTTTGTATAAGAAGTAATCACGATTTCTCAGATTCAGAATAGCAAAAAATACAATTTCTTGTAACTTAACTAAAAGCAACGAGACAAACGTAAATAATATGCTGTTAGAAAAAATTATTGTCCGACTATACGAGTTTCAAAGTTCAAACCCTTACTTACTTACTAGATGCAATAGTTCAACATTGAACTTTGCTGGAACGCTCTCCCGGGCTGGGCCCTCTAGAGCAGATGATGAAGGAGTACAGAATGAATGACGCATAAGCCCGAGGGCTGGGTTGATAATAAGAATTAGTGTGGGGATGAATGGGGGTAGAACCTGCTACAACGGAGTCAGTGCAAAAACGAGAAGAAAACTGAATTAGTGCTCAGTAGAAGCGAGGGGGGCCGTCGCAGTCTAGGGCTGAACCATCCAGGGCCCAGGGCCCTTACTATAGACTGTGACGGATCACGGCACCCTTAAAAAGTGGGGGCTGAAAATCCAGCTTGCACACAGCCAAGTCATTTTGAGCTGCGCCACTGCCAATTAAACCTGGCAGAATAAACAGATGACAAATCCAAGTTTGTGTGGGGATAAAAGCTCGCCGCCTTCCCTCACCTAAACAAGGGAGAAAATAACTTGTATTTGTGTATCCGACATAAGAGATGGGACAGAGGCATCGCTATCATCGCTCGCAGTGCAACCAACTAGTTACAGCACTGCTACAGTACACTTCAACTTGTGCAGTTGAACGTCAACAGGTGGTTTGTGCTGCTTCACAACATTCCACTCTGTTATTGTACAATCAACTATCATAGGTTTTATTTTGGCACATCGAATATAAATACATTGTAGACAGTCATCTCATAAACGACATAAGAGACGACATTTGTAAACTTTAAACAATCATGAATGTTTCTTCCAAATAAATTTAGACTAAACTATTATATAATAACGAGATCTCAAAAAAAAAAAATAACCAAATATCGCGGCATGTGAGAGAAGTAAGTTCTTTTATTATCCTTTGATGTAGAATAACTTACTTAACTTACTTGGCAATGAGAGTCCAAGAATTCGAAAAAGTTCCCAGGAACTCGTCAATGGTCAAATTCCAGCAAGCTTATTGACAGTCTTCTTTTTAAGTTTTTTTATTCCAAGCCTGTGATTTTGACATTCAATTCACCTACAAAAATCATCTTTATTTTATACCAAAGTGTCCACTTTACTGAGTAACTATTCTTAGCATGCATTCATTGTATTATACCTCTGTGTTCTAGGTAGGTCTAAAGCTGTAGAGTTTGTACTTCTTAAATAATATGGTGAACCAAACTCGTATGCACTTGTTTTGTATCGAAAGCTCTAAATGGCTGGTCCAGGTGATCGAGAGCACACACGATCGCAACCTACGGGATTGAGTTTCATGGTCGCTCTGAACGATATTAGTCCTCACAGAGACGTTTAAGATCAAGTGCTCAGCGTTTAATAGCGTTACCGAGTTGGAGTGATCGCAGTCAAGAACCAATGATCATTAAAGCTTGATTTTCATCGCTATCGACCAAAGTGACATGATCGCAGCCCAGCTACTCTATATCCATATGACGTAACATATGCAGAGTAAACCTTATACGGAGTCTTATGCAATGTTCTGGAGGAAACGACAGCTTCTGAAAGGGCCACCCTAGCCGGACTGGTCGAGGAGGAGAAGTCAGACAAAGTGCAGTCCACACCCCAATCCCCTTTCCTCCCCTTTCCTCACGCGCCCTCCTACTTGCCCCTTTTCTCCAAAGAGCCCCAATTTCATCTTCATTATCACCCACTCATCGTCTTGATTAGCCAAGTTGCAAAAATAAAAGACGTTAAGCCCAAATATCGATCGATCAACGTCTTACAATCACGTTATGCGGAACTGTTAATAGTGAGATGCAAGAGGCAAGGGTCATATTAAACAACAAATAATCAATGTTTATACAATAAATGAAGGTTGTAAACAGGACATCTTCATGAGTTTCCAATGTTTTGGGTTGGTGCCAAGTCTGCATAAAAAAACACATTGAGATTACACATTTATTTGACACATTTTATTGTTAATTGCTATGACAGTAAAAATCATTATACTAAAACATGACATGAGATCTGATATCAATGTTCTGCACATTAAAACATAATATTACGTAAACATAACAAATTATTACAAAATATTACATTTTGTATTATGTAAAAGAACTAGTTAGGTACGTATATAATAGTTATTCGCATATAGGGATAGCACTGTTTCGGTTTCATTTATTGGAATATAAAATCTAATATGGCTAGTGGGCTCAAGATGAAAATACAACCATTACCGACAACACAAGGTAGACAACAAGTAAAACGTGATGGTGGTTTCACCACTCATGAGCCGCTCATATTCATCTTTGCATAGAAACATCAGAAACAATTACTTATATTGTTACAAATTTGTTAACACATTTGCATTTTCCTTTTGTTAAAGCAGACAGGAAATTCCTAAAATCAGTTGAATATAATTGTTATTTTCAGTAGGGCGACACACGATACAAATATTATCATGGTGCGTTGTTGTTACATACATATACCCTGTTTACATGGCGGACTGAGTCTGGTACTGAGTACGGTCCAGGCCATGTAAACACCTTAAAAATGGGACCGAACCGACTGGGTCTGGTCCGCCAAAAAAGCTAGACCGTACCGATAGACCGACTCAGTCTTATCATGTAAACGGGTAGAACGTACTGACTGAAGAACTTAAACTTTGAACGAACGCTGCTTGTAGGTGAATAAGATGGAAAATGATTGTAGTTGCCATCAACAAAAATCAAATAAAATATTTACAACAGCTTGAAAAACTTTTGTTTGTCGGGATGCATCTTTAGATTAATTTTATATGGCAGAAGGAAAAAGTAGGGTTATTTACGACCAATGTGGCGCGAGACCGAAATCGAGTTTGGGTACACCTTCATATAAACGCAAGCGACCATGACAGTTCTCAGTCTGGTACTCAGTACGGTCCGCCATGTAAACATAGCTATAGTATCCATTGTCCATAAATCTCTCTTGATATAAATGACACATATTTCACAAATACTGGAGGGGAACTTATGGGACTGAATCGCACACCATAGCAACCTTGTGGATGCTGGCATCAAGATCAGTGAGGCATTAACCAACCAATGCCAGGCCTTGTGGATGCTGGCGTCATAGATCAGTGAGGCATTACCCAACCAATGCCAGGCCTTGTGGATGCTGGCGTCATAGATCAGTGAGGCATTAACCAACCAATGCCAGGCCTTGTGGATGCTGGCGTCATAGATCAGTGAGGCATCAACCAACCAATGCCAGGCCTTGTGGATGCTGGCGTCATAGATCAGTGAGGCATTAACCAACCAATGCCAGGCCTTGTGGATGCTGGCGTCATAGATCAGTGAGGCATTACCCAACCAATGCCAGGCCTTGTGGATGCTGGGGTCATAGATCAGTGAGGCATTAACCAACCAATGCCAGGCCTTGTGGATGCTGGGGTCATAGATCAGTGAGGCATTAACCAACCAATGCCAGGCCTTGTGGATGCTGGCGTCATAGATCAGTGAGGCATTACCCAACAATGCCAGGCCTTGTGGATGCTGGCGTCATAGATCAGTGAGGCATTAACCAACCAATGCCAGGCCTTGTGGATGCTGGCGTCATAGATCAGTGAGGCATTACCCAACCAATGCCAGGCCTTGTGGATGCTGGCATCATAGATCAGTGAGGCATTACCCAACAATGCCAGGCCTTGTGGATGCTGGCGTCATAGATCAGTGAGGCATTAACCAACCAATGCCAGGCCTTGTGGATGCTGGCGTCATAGATCAGTGAGGCATTACCCAACCAATGCCAGGCCTTGTGGATGCTGGCGTCATAGATCAGTGAGGCATTACCCAACCAATGCCAGGCCTTGTGGATGCTGGCGTCATAGATCAGTGAGGCTTTACCCAACCAATGCCAGGCCTTGTGGATGCTGGCGTCATAGATCAGTGAGGCATTACCCAACCAATGCCAGGCCTTGTGGATGCTGGCGTTATAGATCAGTGAGGCTTTACCCAACCAATGCCAGGCCTTGTGGATGCTGGCGTCATAGATCAGTGAGGCATTACCCAACCAATGCCAGGCCTTGTGGATGCTGGCGTCATAGATCAGTGAGGCTTTACCCAACCAATGCCAGGCCTTGTGGATGCTGGCGTCATAGATCAGTGAGGCATTACCCAACCAATGCCAGGCCTTGTGGATGCTGGCGTCATAGATCAGTGAGGTATTAACCAACCAATGCCAGGCCTTGTGGATGCTGGTGTCATAGATCATTGAGGCATTACCCAACCAATGCCAGGCCTTGTGGATGCTGGCGTCATAGATCAGTGAGGCTTTACCCAACCAATGCCAGGCCTTGTGGATGCTGGGGTCATAGATCAGTGAGGCATTAACCAACCAATGCCAGGCCTTGTGGATGCTGGCGTCATAGATCAGTAAGGCATTACCCAACCAATGCCAGGCCTTGTGGATGCTGGCGTCATAGATCAGTGAGGCATTAACCAACCAATGCCAGGCCTTGTGGATGCTGGCGTCATAGATCAGTGAGGCATTACCCAACCAATGCCAGGCCTTGTGGATGCTGGCGTCATAGATCAGTGAGGCATTACCCAACCAATGCCAGGCCTTGTGGATGCTGGCGTCATAGATCAGTGAGGCATTACCCAACCAATGCCAGGCCTTGTGGATGCTGGCGTCATAGATCAGTGAGGCATTACCCAACCAATGCCAGGCCTTGTGGATGCTGGCATCATAGATCAGTGAGGCATTAACCAACCAATGCCAGGCCTTGTGGATGCTGGCGTCATAGATCAGTGAGGCATTAACCAACCAATGCCAGGCCTTGTGGATGCTGGCGTCATAGATCAGTGAGGCATTAACCAACCAATGCCAGGCCTTGTGGATGCTGGCGTCATAGATCAGTGAGGCATTAACCAACCAATGCCAGGCCTTGTGGATGCTGGCGTCATAGATCAGTGAGGCATTAACCAACCAATGCCAGGCCTTGTGGATGCTGGCGTCATAGATCAGTGAGGCATTACCCAACCAATGCCAGGCCTTGTGGATGCTGGCGTCATAGATCAGTGAGGCATTACCCAACCAATGCCAGGCCTTGTGGATGCTGGCGTCATAGATCAGTGAGGCATTAACCAACCAATGCCAGGCCTTGTGGATGCTGGCGTCATAGATCAGTGAGGCATTAACCAAGCAATGCCAGGCCTTGTGGATGCTGGCGTCATAGATCAGTGAGGCATTAACCAACCAATGCCAGGCCTTGTGGATGCTGGCGTCATAGATCAGTGAGGCATTAACCAACCAATGCCAGGCCTTGTGGATGCTGGCGTCATAGATCAGTGAGGCATTAACCAACCAATGCCAGGCCTTGTGGATGCTGGCGTCATAGATCAGTGAGGCATTACCCAACCAATGCCAGGCCTTGTGGATGCTGGCGTCATAGATCAGTGAAGCATTAACCAAGCAATGCCAGGCCTTGTGGATGCTGGCGTCATAGATCAGTGAGGCATTAACCAACCAATGCCAGGCCTTGTGGATGCTGGCGTCATAGATCAGTGAGGCATTAACCAACCAATGCCAGGCCTTGTGGGTGCTGGCGTCATAGATCAGTGAGGCATTAACCAACCAATGCCAGGCCTTGTGGATGCTGGCGTCATAGATCAGTGAGGCATTACCCAACCAATGCCAGGCCTTGTGGATGCTGGTGTCATAGATCAGTGAGGCATCAACCAACTAATGCCAGGCCTTGTGGATGCTGGCGTCATAGATCAGTGAGGCATTACCCAACCAATGCCAGGCCTTGTGGATGCTGGTGTCATAGATCAGTGAGGCATTAACCAACCAATGCCAGGCCTTGTGGATGCTGGCGTCATAGATCAGTGAGGCATTACCCAACCAATGCCAGGCCTTGTGGATGCTGGCGTCATAGATCAGTGAGGCATTACCCAACCAATGCCAGGCCTTGTGGATGCTGGCGTCATAGATCAGTGAGGCATTAACCAACCAATGCCAGGCCTTGTGGATGCTGGCGTCATAGATCAGTGAGGCATTAACCAACCAATGCCAGGCCTTGTGGATGCTGGCGTCATAGATCAGTGAGGCATTAACCAACCAATGCCAGGCCTTGTGGATGCTGGCGTCATAGATCAGTGAGGCATTAACCAACCAATGCCAGGCCTTGTGGATGCTGGCGTCATAGATCAGTGAGGCATTAACCAACCAATGCCAGGCCTTGTGGATGCTGGCGTCATAGATCAGTGAGGCATTACCCAACCAATGCCAGGCCTTGTGGATGCTGGTGTCATAGATCAGTGAGGCATTACCCAACCAATGCCAGGCCTTGTGGATGCTGGTGTCATAGATCAGTGAGGCATTACCCAACCAATGCCAGGCCTTGTGGATGCTGGTGTCATAGATCAGTGAGGCATTAACCAACCAATGCCAGGCCTTGTGGATGCTGGCGTCATAGATCAGTGAGGCATTAACCAACCAATGCCAGGCCTTGTGGATGCTGGCGTCATAGATCAGTGAGGCATTACCCAACCAATGCCAGGCCTTGTGGATGCTGGCGTCATAGATAAGTGAGGCTTTACCCAACCAATGCCAAGATTTGAAAAAGCCAAGTGCTGATTAGATCCGAATCATTCAACTATGCCAGTGGTTCCTAAACTTTTTTCAACCACTTGTAAACCACTTGAAATAACATGGACAATTCAGTAAGTAGTCAGTTTCTTGACCTTGGCTCAATACAATACATATTAACATCAATAATTATAATAATAATCTTTAACTCTGTTCCAACTGTGTCGAGTCAATAAAATAAAATCAATCAAAATTAAAATTACAAATACATTGGCTGATGATTTATATTCCACCAGAGCCTTTTACTTCTTTCCAATAACATTGATTCTCCAATATACGGTACATGTTTTACGAAATATTAAACTGTTTAAGTATAAATATTGTAGAGTGTAATTAGTGATCCACTCATATAATAACACTCCATGGCAGCAAGAACGATGGCCCACTTGAGCTGGAAGTAACGTTGAAATGAGATAAAGACGTCTCGTTTATGCTCGTTCAATGTTACTTTCAACTCTAGACACTCACAACGGAATCTTATCAACATAACACATTATTTCCAGTTTGCTTCGTTCTAATTCTTTTGTAAATTCCTAGTATAAGGCTAGTATATAACTATATATAGGGTCGCTTAAATGTATTTAGCATTCATTTTTATTTAAGAATGTATCAACAACTAAACTAATATAGAGAATTATTCAGTAGACATTCAAATAGGAACGTTATTCATTAAAAAAAAAACTTATTAAAAACTTGTCCGAAATCTGTGCACACTGTTGCACTTGTCTTCAGTGTTAATCCTGCGAACCCCTACCGGCCTACGTCAGTCTACGAACCGTTGCAGGCACATTGGGGCAACTGTTGCGTTGGGCAAGGCAGCTACTCACAAACATGAATAACTTTGGAAGGAAGCTTACAAGATAGTACCCAAGGTTCAGTAATATACAAGTACACTGTTGCCAGATTGAAGAAGATGAAGATATTTGGGCTTAACGTCTGTGTTTGAAATATTTTGGCCGTGTGTTCAAGGAGTGAAAGCCGACAGAAAGAATAGATCACAAAAGTTATTGCAAAAACATGAATGTGATATGCACTAGTAATAAAAGTAATTACTGTAACGTTATGACCTACAATTACAATTATTACAATTGTGTCCCCTTACAAACGAAACCTTGGCAAGTGCCGAACGGTGATAAGAGAATAAGGCCTAATGTCGGTATAAACAGATGGAGCTGACTTAACACAATGAAGTGTTGCTGGAGTTCACACAACACATCATCTGTCACGAATGCAGGCTATAGCCCATGGAAAGTAAGAAGTGCCCCCTGTGGTTACAAGTGCAAGTAGATTACTGCCAAAGGGTAGGTACACTATAACACAATGGAGTGTTGCGGGAGTTCACACAACACATCATCTGTCACGAATGCAGGCTACACCCCATGGAAAGTAAGAAGTGCCCCCTGTGGTTACAAGTGCAAGTAGATTACTGCCAAAGGGTAGGTACACTATAACACAATGGAGTGTTGCGGGAGTTCACACAACACATCATCTGTCACGAATGCAGGCTACACCCCATGGAAAGTAAGAAGTGCCCCCTGTGGTTACAAGTGCAAGTAGATTACTGCCAAAGGGTAGGTGCACTATAACACAATGGAGTGTTGCGGGAGTTCACACAACACATCATCTGTCACGAATGCAGGCTACACCCCATGGAAAGTAAGAAGTGCCCCCTGTGGTTACAAGTGCAAGTAGATTACTGCCAAAGGGTAGGTACACTATAACACAATGAAGTGTTGCGGGAGTTCACACAACACATCATCTGTCACGAATGCAGGCTACACCCCATGGAAAGTAAGAAGTGCCCCCTGTGTTTACAAGTGCAAGTAGATAAGGTAGATTACTGCCAAAGGGTAGGTACACTATAACACAATGAAGTGTTGCAGGAGTTCACACAACACATCTGTCACGAATGCAGGCTACACCCCATGGAAAGTAAGAAGTGCCCCCTGTGGTTACAAGTGCAAGTAGATTACTGCCAAAGGGTAGGTACACTATAACACAATGAAGTGTTGCGGGAGTTCACACAACACATCATCTGTCACGAATGCAGGCTACACCCCATGGAAAGTAAGAAGTGCCCCCTGTGGTTACAAGTGCAAGTAGATAAGGTAGATTACAGCCTAAGGGTAGGTACACTATAACACAATGAAGTGTTGCAGGAGTTCACACAACACATCATCTGTCACGAATGCAGGCTACACCCCATGGAAAGTAAGAAGTGCCCCCTGTGGTTACAAGTGCAAGTAGATAAGGTAGATTACTGCCAAAGGGTAGGTACACTATAAAAACTCTGCAGAATTAACTTTTTGGTAATATCTTGATAACGCTACAAAGTAGTGAAAAAGTGTTAATGAGCACAATACACATTCGTAAGAACTAAAAGCGGATTAAAAAAGTTTCAAATAATTGAATCATGAATGTTGTCATTGGTAATGTAAATAAATTGCTTAATTTTTCCGTAACCAAAAAATATTTTGAACTGTTTACCAGTGTTTACTTTTAACAAAACCACATCATGCTCACTGATCACTTTTTCAATATTGTGTAGCGTTCTTAAGATATTATAAACTCAGTTCAATTTTGTGCGGTTTTCATGGGGAAACTACCCTTTCACCTTAAGACGGATCTAGATGAGAACTAGGGGCAGACGAAGACTTCACTCGGTTGCCTCGTATGACAGGCAGAGTATTCCCAAGGCCATACAGGTATACATTGCTAATACAAACTGATTCATAATACATAGGTAGGGCTACCATTTGCTACATCAACTGTAGTTAAACCATGGACTTATAATAGTACGCAGTTACTATTACAAGTCCATGGTTTAACTTGGAACCGAAATACACATTCGTAAGAACTAAAAGCGGATTAAAAAAGTTTCAAATAATTGAATCATGAATGTTGTCATTGGTAATGTAAATAAATTGCTTAATTTTTCCGTAACCAAAAAATATTTTGAACTGTTTACCAGTGTTTACTTTTAACAAATTCACATCATGCTCACTGATCACTTTTTCAATATTGTGTAGCGTTCTTAAGATATTATAAACTCACTTCAATTTTGTGCGGTTTTCATGGGGAAACTACCCTTTCACCTTAAGACGGATCTAGATGAGAACTAGGGGCAGACGAAGACTTCACTCGGTTGCCTCGTATGACAGGCAGAGTATTCCCAAGGCCATACAGGTATACATTGCTAATACATACTGATTCATAATAGATAGGTAGGGCTACCATTTGCTACGACATCAACTGTAGTTTAACCATGGACTTATAATAGTACGCAGTTACTATTACAAGTCCATGGTTTAACTTGGATCTGAAAGTTCTTGGAATAAGAGCATATTTTGACGACATATTTTGGTTTACTTTCCGACTATTTTAAAGCACCATCAAGCAAATTTAACCGACACAATCGCGGGTTCCATAAGGTAGGCGGACGTACAGCCTTAACGTCAGAATTCACCAAACTGTAGTAAATACAGACGATATTTGGGCTTAACGTCTTATATTTTTGCAACTTGGCTAATCAAGACGAATAGTAAATACAGATTTGAAACTCTTGGCTGGTTTCAAGAAATACTACATTGAAATCATCTATTAGCTGCCGTGCTTGTTTGGAGCAAATATCACTTTAGACTTTAGAGGCAACACATTCACAGTTATTCGTTGAGCAAGTGGGCAACACACGACGACGCACCAACAGAGTAAGAACAATATTAATAAAACAATAATCATTACTTATAATTACAGTATCTACAAACAACAAACAATTCTAGAAAATTGAACTAAAAATCAGAATTATTTTACCTACTAGGCCTACATAATACTTTGATGTAAATATTGAGTAGATATTTGTTGTAATAGAATACTTTATAGGGTAGTGATCACATTTCATTTTCATAACTTGATTCTACTTAAGACAAACCATGGTTACAGTAATTCTAAGATCGAATGATGGAAGTGTGAGCGTGCTGTCCGCCTGAAACGTAGGACATAGGAACAGTTAGGCTACGACAAACACGTATAATAGGAACAACAAGACAGCAATGACATTTCTACTGACAACTGACAACTACTAATACTGAATACTGATTGAATGACAATACTACGTTGGTCAAGCTGTTGGCACTCGATGGTCGGGTTGTTGGCATTTATTGGTCGAGGATCACTGCGAGATGCTATTTTCCGCAATTATCATGGTGCTCCGCAACCCAGTGTTTCGACTGAAACATAATGACAGAAAACTTAAAAAATATGATCAAGTCAAAATAGCCTATTTACACAAATAATAAATTACAATTTCTCAAATAAATATTATATTTTTAACAATTTTTTATATTTTTATATTTTTTATTTATATATTTTTTACAAATATTTAATCAACACGAAGTTTAATTCATAGTGACCTACAGTTAAAGAAGTTGATTTATTTATTTTATTCCAATCATTATGTTCCAGGCATTCACAATACATTTGTTCAAGATTTGCAAACAGGTGGTCTGTCTTTGTAAAACTGACAATTGTATTTCAAGTGGCAATGGAGGGGGGGGCGCTTCATATACTACTTTGTACACAGATATTTTCTACAAGTAGACACGTACATAGGAATGTGTTACCTTATGAAATACCCAGACCCCCTTATTAGGAAGGCAGGCACTATACAGTCATATCCCAGTATCATAAGACAACATTCAAACAACACACATATATTATCTCTAGAATAAAATGTTATCCTGCAGATATAATTAATAAGCAAAGATCAATCAACAAATAAATGCAGGTTCACAGATGAATAGTTATTAACTACCTAGTTTCAGCATTGTTTGGGTTCATATAATCATCCGAGTGTTTGAGTACATTTATCCTAGACATGTACAATAAGGAAGCCGGTGTCTAGATAGCCGATTGGGGGCATGAAAAGATGCCGGATACCAACTGTGGTACATTTATCCTAGACATGTACAATAAGGGAGCCGGTGTCTAGATAGCCGATTGGGGGCATGAAAAGATACCGGATACCAACTGTGGTACATTTATCCTAGACATGTACAATAAGGGAGCCGGTGTCTAGATAGCCGATTGGGGGCATGAAAAGATACCGGATACCAACTGTGGTACATTTATCCTAGACATGTACAATAAGGGGGCCGGTGTCTAGATAGCCGATTGGGGGCATGAAAAGATACCGGATACCAACTGTGGTACAATAAGGGGGCCGGTGTCTAGATAGCCGATTGGGGGCATGAAAAGATACCGGATACCAACTGTGGTACATTTATCCTAGACATGTACAATAAGGGGGCCGGTGTCTAGATAGCCGATTGGGGGCATGAAAAGATACCGGATACCAACTGTGGTACATTTATCCTAGACATGTACAATAAGGGGGCCGGTGTCTAGATAGCCGATTGGGGGCATGAAAAGATACCGGATACCAACTGTGGTACATTTATCCTAGACATGTACAATAAGGGGGCCGGTGTCTAGATAGCCGATTGGGGGCATGAAAAGATACCGGATACCAACTGTGGTACATTTATCCTAGACATGTACAATAAGGGGGCCGGTGTCTAGATAGCCGATTGGGGGCATGAAAAGATACCGGATACCAACTGTGGTGCATTTATCCTAGACATGTACAATAAGGGGGCCGGTGTCTAGATAGCCGATTGGGGGCATGAAAAGATACCGGATACCAACTGTGGTACATTTATCCTAGAAATGTACAATAAGGGGGCCGGTGTCTAGATAGCCGATTGGGGGCATGAAAAGATACCGGATACAAAAAGTGGTACATTTAACCTAGACATGTACAATAAGGGGGCCGGTGTCTAGATAGCCGATTGGGGGCATGAAAAGATACCCGATACCAACTGTGGTACATTTATCCTAGACATGTACAATAAGGGAGCCGGTGTCTAGATAGCCGATTGGGGGCATGAAAAGATACCCGATACCAACTGTGGTACATTTATCCTAGACATGTACAATAAGGGAGCCGGTGTCTAGATAGCCGATTGGGGGCATGAAAAGATACCCGATACCAACTGTGGTACATTTATCCTAGACATGTACAATAAGGGAGCCGGTGTCTAGATAGCCGATTGGGGGCATGAAAAGATACCCGATACCAACTGTGGTACATTTATCCTAGACATGTACAATAAGGGGGCCGGTGTCTAGATAGCCGATTGGGGGCATGAAAAGATACCCGATACCAACTGTGGTACATTTATCCTAGACATGTACAATAAGGGGGCCGGTGTCTAGATAGCCGATTGGGGGCATGAAAAGATACCCGATACCAACTGTGGTACATTTATCCTAGACATGTACAATAAGGGGGCCGGTGTCTAGATAGCCGATTGGGGGCATGAAAAGATACCCGATACCAACTGTGGTACATTTATCCTAGACATGTACAATAAGGGAGCCGGTGTCTAGATAGCCGATTGGGGGCATGAAAAGATACCCGATACCAACTGTGGTACATTTATCCTAGACATGTACAATAAGGGAGCCGGTGTCTAGATAGCCGATTGGGGGCATGAAAAGATACCGGATACCAACTGTGGTACATTTATCCTAGACATGTACAATAAGGGGGCCGGTGTCTAGATAGCCGATTGGGGGCATGAAAAGATACCGGATACCAACAGTGGTACATTTATCCTAGACATGTACAATAAGGAAGCCGGTGTCTAGATAGCCGATTGGGGGCATGAAAAGATACCGGATACCAACTGTGGTACATTTATCCTAGACATGTACAATAAGGGGGCCGGTGTCTAGATAGCCGATTGGGGGCATGAAAAGATACCGGATACCAACAGTGGTACATTTATCCTAGACATGTACAATAAGGAGGCCGGTGTCTAGATAGCCGATTGGGGGCATGAAAAGATACCGGATACCAACTGTGGTACAATAAGGGGGCCGGTGTCTAGATAGCCGATTAGGGGCATGAAAAGATACCGGATACCAACTGTGGTACATTTATCCTAGACATGTACAATAAGGGGGCCGGTGTCTAGATAGCCGATTGGGGGCATGAAAAGATACCGGATACCAACTGTGGTACATTTATCCTAGACATGTACAATAAGGGGGCCGGTGTCTAGATAGCCGATTGGGGGCATGAAAAGATACCGGATACCAACAGTGGTACATTTATCCTAGACATGTACAATAAGGGGGCCGGTGTCTAGATAGCCGATTGGGGGCATGAAAAGATACCGGATACCAACTGTGGTACATTTATCCTAGACATGTACAATAAGGGGGCCGGTGTCTAGATAGCCGATTGGGGGCATGAAAAGATACCGGATACCAACTGTGGTACATTTATCCTAGACATGTACAATAAGGGGGCCAGTGTCTAGATAGCCGATTGGGGGCATGAAAAGATACCGGATACCAACTGTGGTATATTAAAGCTGACGACCTTATGTCACAACTCACAATTCACCAACCTTTGTAGACATATTATATCTGATACGGTCGTAGACTTTCGCGCCCTGAGTCCATAATTAAATTTGGGTTTCGGTTACAGTTTCAGCCTTATATAAAGGAAGATTTAAGACATCGACAAGGCTGTACCAAAGAGCCAAGTGTAGTTATTATATCAGATGTCGGCCATACCCGTATACCTGTACCATCAGTACTATAGTTATTGAAACTGCAGCTGTACCTTTTCAGGTGTGGTCTTACATTTTTGCCTTATCTAGACTTATAATTGTATTTAAAATTATTACTATAGGTCTAGATTTATTTTAGATTTAGTAAGTATCTGTACTTCTCTACCTCTCTACCTCATAGTCATGTGTTACTTATTTCATCCTGTAAAGAGTCATTGTGACTCATATAGGAATAAAATGAAAAATAAATACAAAAAAACTTTATCCTTTGCAGCTCAGAACCGGTCACAGTACATCCGTAACCCAGCAATAACATGGCAAGTACAAATAAAACATTGAATACTATAGAAGCTGAGTAGATCTACATTTGAAATATAGATATTACATACAAAAAACAAATGTTTAAATTATCATTTATTAACTATTTAAATGCAGATTAATCATGATTTAATCGTGGTGACATTAAACCATAACGATTGGTATTTTTATGGAAAGTCACAGTTTTTACCCCCGTAAACTGTTGCAACGCATGTTGTGTTCTCTTATTTGACTGGGTGTCAATATGAAGAGGGTCGTTATTTCACCGAGCGCGGGCAAGGAGGCCGGGACCGAGCGCGGGCAAGGAGGCCGCGACCGAGCGTGGGCAAGGAGGCCGCGACCGAGCGTGGGCAAGGAGGCCGCGACCGAGCGCGGGCAAGGTGGCAATTTTACTGTTTTAGGCTAATTACTAATTGTTATAAAGTAACCTAAAATGTTAATGATGTGCTCTGTTGAGCATATTTTCATGATTATGCCAATGGTGTTGAAATATTTTTATATTTATCAAAAATCTGTCATCAAAAGAATTTTTTTTTAACATGAAAAATTCCATTTAAATGATTATTACCCATTAATGAAGCGTAATGTAATACTAATAATAATACCTGGCACTCTGTGCTGCAGAAGTAGAGTCTCCTGCACTGCGAGCAGTAGAGTGATGCCAGACTGTCGCACAGTTGACACTTGATATCACTGTCAGCGTTATCTAATACTAATAATAATACCTGGCACTCTGTGCTGCAGTAGTAGAGTCTCCTGCACCGCGAGCAGTAGAGTGATGCCAGACTGTCGCACAGTTGACATCACTGTCAGCGTTATCTAATACTAATAATAATACCTGGCACTCTGTGCTGCAGTAGTAGAGTCTCCTGCACCGCGAGCAGTAGAGTGATGCCAGACTGTCGCACAGTTGACACTTGACATCACTGTCAGCGTTATCTAATACTAATAATAATACCTGGCACTCTGTGCTGCAGTAGTAGAGTCTCCTGCACCGCGAGCAGTAGAGTGATGCCAGACTGTCGCACAGTTGACACTTGACATCACTGTCCTCCAGTATACTGTCGATGTTGACCTCCGTCACCGTGGCGGAGGAGTGGAGGTCAACGCGGTCACTGGAGGTCTTCCGAGGTCGCGACGGCTCGCCAACCACCTCAAACACCTGAAAACACAAGCATTATTAATATTATTATTATACTCTTGTAATACATACATACTCGGTCATACCGGTGTACGAACACAAATGTCAAATATTTCCACGTGCTTACCTTATTTATTACATTATTACAAAATTAGATATACATACCAAGGATACATGCCAAGATTAGTCTTTTTAAATAAAAAGCATTGATATACCAAACAAAAATGCAGAAAATTTGCAAAAAAGAGGCCAAGTCCAAAACGGAGAAGACAAACCGTTACAAACCAAAGAGGGCACACGTACAAAAAACGCCAATTTCAAAAGAGGCTCAACATTTAAAGGGGTGGTATCTAAAATTGTGGCCAAGCCAATTATTTTATTTCCACTATATAAATATAGTAATTATAATTAAATAAACAAATATATAAATGTTTACATCACTTAATAATTGATAAATAAATATATTAACAGCAATTACAAAATTAAATAAACTTATTGAAACATTTCGAGGTGGGAAAAACAAAATGAACACACTGAAGTTATAAGGAAAAGCTTGGCCGATGAATTTGCAATTTGGCTTTGGGTAATATATTATAAATATTACGTACTATAAAGCAATAATGGTAATAACTCATCAAGTTAATGAACTTTAAAGTCAATTTAATAATGTAATTCTAGAAATTACACAATGACAAAATTAAATAAACTGAGTTAGTGTGAGTGAGCCAACGGTTTAGCCGCGGTCGCTTAGCCGGTTCCCATACGAACACCGAAGTTAAGCAATCTCGGGCTAGGTCAGGAGGTGGATGGGTGACCATTCTCCTCTGAAACACTAGTTACCATTGGTTAGAGCAGATTGGAGGGTTCGAAAGCTTGTGTAACAACTTCGTTCTTCTCGTCAACTGCTCGGCAGTCCAGGTTAGTGGAGGAACCTATATGACTGGTCAAAGTTACACCGTCCTTTCGGATGGGACGTAAAGCTGGTGGTCCTTTTGGTACTTTTCGACATGAGTAGGCTACGTGCCGGTACCGGGTTTCCCCTCCTCCCTTCTTCTTCATCACGCATCGTTGTAGATCATCCGTTGTAATACTGGTCACTTTTAAATGGCATAAAATGCTGTATGGGACCAATTCATAAATAATAAAAAATTAAAAAAATTAAATAAAACATTTTAGGACTTGGAAAATAAAACTGAGAATGCAAATTCATCAGCCAAGCTTTTAATTATAAATACAGTGTGTCCATTTTGTTTTTTCCACCTCGAAGTGTTTCAATAAGTTAATTTAATGTTGTAATTAATGTTAATATATTTATTTATCAATTATTAAGTGATGTAAACATTTATATTTTGTGTATTTAATTAAAATTACTATAATTATGTATTGGAAATAAAATAATTGGCCTGGCCACAATTTTAGATATCACTCCTTTAATGTTGAGCCTCTTTTGAAATTGGCATTTTTTGTACGTGTGCCCTCTTTGGTTTGTAACGGTTTGTCTTCTCCGATTTGGACTTGGCCTTTTTTTTGCAAATTTTTTGCATTTTTGTTTGGTATCTATTTTTACCACAAACTTTGCTTTTTTAAATTTTGAACGCTTATAGACACGCGATCAGCCCGATTTGTCTGTCAGCTATTTTATGGAAAGTGGTTTTGTAATGAAATATGACATGAAAACTCCTTTATTTTATTTCTACTCAGCCTATTCTAATATAAATGGGCAAAATGGTACTTTCAGATATAACCAAGTTTACTCGCAAACTATCAAAAGTCACCCTCAAGCTGCGAGCTAGCGAGCAGAAATTTTGAGGGTTGTGGTTTCCTATTAATTTGTTTAGAACGCATATAAACACGTGTAAAAATCGATAAATGATGTGGAACAACATGTTGAACTGTGAACACTACTGTTAATAATTAAATTAAAGAAGGAAATTTCCAAAAACTGGCAGTTGGATATTTCAAACTATGTTGTTTCCTATAATTTGTTTAAAACGCATATAAACACGTTTAAAAAAAGATAAACGACGATAAGTATGTGGAAAAACATGTTGAACTGTGAACACCATTTTAAGAATTAAATTAAAGAAAGAACTTTACCAGCACTGGCATGTTTTATATTTTTAAATAAACTATAAAAAAGTGAGCTCCGAGTAGGAAAGCGGAAATCTCAGTAGCACATCTAGATGGTCTATATAGCCCTTTTCACTGACATGAGATACATATTTTTATGATCCTCTTACTATCGTTTCAAAAACTATATAGCGTAAGATTTTCAAGGGGTCGGCTGGTGACCCCCAAGGGAGCCCCCCCCCCGGGGGGGCCCGTACGGGTTTCCGTAGTTCCGTACTTGCCAGGCCGCCCCTGATTGTTTATAAGCTTCAATAAACTCGTACGAAATTCCTACGACAAATTATTCCATATTAGAAGTTAAAAAACTTCTGCCTGAAGCGGGATTGGAACCCGGGACCTTCTGCATTGGAAGCAGGGATGCTAACCACTGGACCAACGAGCCACTAATCGAGATTGTAAATCTTGCGTCTATAAAAGCATAGTTTCAAAATACATGCGTATTCCACTTTACTGATATTTGTTCTGTGAACGGTATTGGTGATATGTTTCTTCAAACACTACCAGTTAGTGTTGCAAGTTCAGAACGCTCATTTTCAAAATCGAGAATAATGCAAGGGATGAGAACACTTTCGATCGAAAATAGCTCAGAAGAAGTATTTATTACGATCACCTAATCAATTCGTTTGCTATCAGGCAAGTCCGGAATTGGAAGTTCTGATTTAATGGATTTACAAATTTAAAATTTCGTGCCAGATCCCCGTTTTCATTAGTGTTGCTTTTCAGGTAAAAGACAAGGTCAAAAGTATAAATCCCAATTTTGGTGCTAGTCGGCAGAGTAACGCAACAATAAGTGACCATATTTACAACACTTACGTATGAAGAGGAAATGTAGCAACTTATAATATTGTAAGGGATTATGAGAGCTATGAGATGAGCTTAGATTTGTTTAAATATATTAATTACGAACCTACGTATTCTAACTACTAGGCCATGTGACGTCAGGGTCATTGCCGATTCTTACAATAGACAGAGCGACCGTATTCAATTCGATTCAGGTGCCAAATGGGGGACAAGGTACACAAGTCTCAAAGAGGGCCAGCTTGAATAGGAAGATTAATAAAGTTGATATAAAAGAATGTTAGTAATAGTGTGACGGACTGTAACACTCGTGTTTGTTTGAGTGTTTCAATTGCCAAGACTCACGCACGGCGAGTGGGTGACCTGGGTTCTATTCCCAGTTGATGGTACATTTGAATAATAATTAGCGATATTTTTTTACCTCGATTTAATATTACGTTTGGCGTGATGTGTTGACAACACGCATTTACGCATAACAACAAAATGTGTGAAACTACATAACGTATAGATCTATTTTCGTGAAGTGCAAAAATTGTCATAGAAACACAACTCACACACAAAAAGTAATCATATTCAATTTCCATGATTAGAAAATCTGTGTCCATTAATAAAAGCTAAATACACAAATATCGACATGATGAAACACTAAACTATTCATTGTGTATTAGTATGAGTAACAAAAGACAGCGCAAGGCAGGTAGCAGCAACCCTTCTATTATTCCACGGAACTCCGCGCGCTCGCTGCGAGCTATGAATAGACTTACAAGTTTGTACACAATAGCGAATTTGTCGCAAAATTGTGTCGGTTTTTCTGGTCTAGCGTTAGAATCTCGCCCAGTTTAAAGGTTTAGTGTCAGGTAGTCAATGGTAGTTTTGAAGTGTAAGACGAGAATGGAACATTAATCATTTTACTTACCACAGCGACATCATCGTCGTCAGAATCCTCGATCAAGATCACAACCTCTTCCGCCGAGATCTTCTTTGTCTTCTCCTTCTTCTTATTCTTCTTCTTCTTCCCCTTGAACGCCGCAACTCTGCTCCCCCCGCTCGGTTTGTCCGCAGGCGTAATCTGAGCCGGTGGTTCGGGCTCGTCCGATATATCAATCTCTTCTATCGGTCCGCGCGAGCTCGCTTTGTCTGTGGACGACGTCGCTCTGTCACTGGATATGTCCACCTCATCTATCCTTGAGCTGGAGCTTACGTCTTTGTTGGTCTCGGTTTGCCTCGTCCGCGGACCGGATGCCCCGTCTGCCACGCTCAACGTATTTCCGCTCGACTTTTTCGGAAGACCTGCCGCGTTGGCGACCTCGGACGAGTCGGCAAATTCGATCGTGTCTCCAAACGAGTTTGTCAGATCGATCGAAAAGCGAATCTGCTCGACCCAAGCGTCGGAACTCGCGTCGTGCGTCATACTTATGACGTCGTCTTCGATGACGAGTTGTTCATGTTCCTCCAGCTCAAAGTCAGTCGAAGACGCCAACAGACAATTCATATCTCTCTCAGAGTTGTCATCCGCATAAATACCGGGCGATGCGTCTGTTTCATGTTGCGACACTAGAGGACTCTTAGGGCTGTCATCCGCATAAATACCGGGCGATGCGTCTGTTTCATGTTGCGACACTAGAGGACTCTTAGGGCTGTCATCCGCATTAATACCGGGCGATGCGTCTGTTTCATGTTGCGACACTAGAGGACTCTTAGGGCTGTCATCCGCATAAATACCGGGCGATGCGTCTGTTTCATGTTGCGACACTAGAGGACTCTTAGGGCTGTCATCCGCATAAATACCGGGCGATGCGTCTGTTTCATGTTGCGACACTAGAGGACTCTTAGGGCTGTCATCCGCATAAATACCGGGCCATGCGTCTGTTTCATGTTGCAACACTAGAGGACTCTTAGGGGTGTCATCCGCATAAATACCGGGTGATGCGTCTGTTTCATGTTGGGACACTAGAGGGCTCTTAGGGCTGTCATCCGCATAAATACCGAAAGATGCGTCTGTTTCGTGTTGCGACACTAGAGGACTCTTAGGGCTGTCATCCGCATAAATACCGAGCGATGACTCTGTCTTACGTTGCAACACGAGCATATCATCTATCCCAAACTTCACTTTGCCAACTTCATCCGACAAGCTGTCGAGTTCACAGATTTCAGTACAGTCTTTGCTCGTGGGGGCATTTTGGTCATTTGGCACTGCAGTTTCGTCCGAAGTGGACCAAACGCACTCGGAATCCGATTGGACCACCGCGACGTCCGACCGAGACGTAGAAGACACTGTTGGTGATTCTTCCGTCGGTACTTTTGCGACCGTTTCCGCAACGCCGGAAGGCTCTAGACTGGATCGCACGACACCCTCCACTAAGTCGCCTATGGAGATGGTACCACAGCGACGATTAACGTTAGTATAGGAACGAGGTACAGGACCGCAAGTTGACGTGATCGACTGACCAACCTCTGGTTCCCCAGAGGGTCCCAAATCCTTGGACGTGGATTCGAGGAGCTGGCTCAGAGTGATGTGACGGCCCTGTGTCTGACGACTCGGAGCAAGCGGTAACACATCTGGCGTACTGGCCCCAAACAGACCGTCTGAGTTTCTTGGCTCCACTCCATCTACATTAGCTGACTTTGACAATCTAATGGGTTCTTGCGTATTAGACACTGACGCACGAATTGCATCAATCGGTGAAAGACGAATCCCCGGCGCGGTTTGCTGTGTAACTTTCCTGGGACTGTCTTGTACACTGGCTGTGTAGGCCGACGGCGATAGACGACTTTGATGTTGTGTACTGGATACACGTGGATGAACCGCATTCGTTGGCATGACCCGTGGTGTTTGCTGCCAAACAGTGTCCGGAAAATACTGCTGTGGGACGTAGTCATGCGGGATGGCTATCAAGGGAGGCAAATCTGCGGGCCGGCTCGGATGCGGTTCGAGACGAGGAACCGGCGGAACCTTCGAAACACTTGACGACTTGGGGGTCACAATAGCGCCACATCCGCAGACGCACAGGTGTAATCCGTCCGTTTCGGGCCGCACACAAGGTAATCGGTCATTCGAACGGGCGTTTGAACTACTTGAGGAGAGGGGTATTCGATTCCATTCTCCGGATGTTATCGGCCCTTGGACAGTTGGGTGGGGTAACTGCGATTGAGTTGCCTGTTGGTTAGTCGGAGGCTGGCCTCTGTGCGTTGCGATCTTCAAGCAATGTTGCCAGCAGTCCGCCATGGCCGCAATCGGATCATAATCCGTCGACCGTCCCTTTGGAGGGGTCACGTAGATCTGGTTCGATTCCACCGGTCCACGTTCGGAATCGGAGGAACTTTGTCCGGAGGTGATAGTGGAACAAGTCGCCGTGGACGTCTGGGACAAGGGATCGAGTGGGGTGGCGGGGATATGGGTCCGCGGGGGCGCTAGGGACCGTCTATCGTCGGTGTGGCGCACGGGCCGACCGGCAAGCGAAGAGTTCCCACGAGACGCATCACGGTTGTCAAAAGTGGGTTTGTTTGTTCGGTAGTCGAGAGCACCAGCGCAGGTATTGTATAGGTCGTGATTGGGATCTGCACGCGTTGACAAGTGTGGTTGTTGCGTGCGAGAAGACGCAGCGTGTGCGTTTGGCACGTTTCCTCGGGCCGAGACTGCAGCATTACGTTCTTCAAATGGATTCACCGCCAAGAGTGGCATCTCAGGATTTGGAATCGGGATGCTGACCTTTCGACGTTGTCTCTTGTTTGTCTGCTGAGAGTTCTTAGCCCGAGTGTTGCGCTGGGGGATTAATGTTGCACTTGGTGCTTGAAAGGCGTGCGCGATTTGCGGTTGGTTGGCGATTACCACCTTTCCGTCGACAAACGACAGATTTAAGTTGCTTATTCTCCATTGTGCACACTTTGATTCACTAATGGACCTTCCAATTCGGTCAATCACTTCGTTTTGTTCTATCGTTATATTATAGAACTCGTAGAACATATCCTCAGTACAGCCAAATTTATTATGAACAGTTAAATCAGTAATTATTGCAAAAAGTAATTGGTAGAAGACACCAGGAGTAATCAGATTTAAGAATTGGTTTTGCATATTTAAAAGCCGTGGTCTGAAGAAATAAATGTACCTTTGCAGATGATCAAAGCATTCCCTAAACTCTACGTTGGCAAAAGTATCCAAGTGCGGAGGACAAAGGGAGAGCAAACATCTGAGACGACCGAAACATTCGGCCACGTGTAGGATCTTACTGCCGAACATGGTGAACTTGGCCTTGACTTCGACGTTGAACGGAAGGAGGTGGAAGCCGAGCCTCAACCGATCCACCAGCGCTTCGTAAGCAGACACGGGTCGGCCACCGACCTCGACCGGTCCCGACAGTCCGAGACTGGACGGGTCTCTCACTCTGATCCAGCTCTCACCGCCTTGCGACGCCTCGGAGTCGGCTCCCAGGCTGTCGGGGATCGCGTCAGGGATGATGGTTTCCTGAGAGTTCCCCTCCAGCATGACCCTGGTGAAGATCACAGGTCGAGATGGCCCCTCACAAGGTTGTCGACTAGTGGGCGTGGTCAACGGAGCTGCTTGGAAGGGGTTGGCCAGCGAGTGCCCACTTGCATACGCAGCCGCACACAAGTCTGCAGGCCTTCCTTCAATGCCGACAGGTAAGGCAGAAATCAATCCTTGGGGTACTTGTGGTCTTTGATTGGTATGAAGAGAGGATTTCTGTTTGCTTGGCGGTTCGCTTCTCAGCCCAGAGGAAGCATCAAACACATGTATATTCGTTGTAGAATCCTTCAGCATATTTCCTTCATTTAAGCTGCAGCCAGTCAAGTTCGAACCTATCTTCCTCTTGGAGTATGAAGAACCTTCGGTTGTTCTGCTTAATTCATTCTCTTGCTTCTTGGTTTGTTGACTGACCGTGTCAGCTGTTAGCGAGACAAATAATTGTGCATTTGGCATGTTTACAGGTAGTTCAGCTGGGATGTTGCTACGATAGTCATTCTCTAGACTTATTACATCAGATATATCTTTCCACCCACTGTGTGTCTTTGCCACCTCCTTGGGAAAGTCAGTCATTGGGGTTTTCGGTGCCCTCACACGTTTGCTCAAAACTATTCCGCCAAGACGTGTCTTGTATTGCTTTTCATTACCCAAGTTACAGGTTACATTCTTTATCTCAACCAATGGCCCTGGATGAAGCTGTTGCTTGACTGTTCTATCGCGGACAGAACTGTCATCTCCCTTTACGCCAATACTGCTCTGTATTGTAGGAGTTTCAATACCGATTTCATAAGGCGGGTTCTTTTCCAGGTCCTGCAGATCTTCTAATGGCTGATCCAATACCAGGTCCTGCAGATCTTCTAATGGCTGATCCAATACCAGGTCCTGCAGATCTTCTAATGGCTGATCCAATACCACGTCCATGTCCGGGTGTGTCTGCAGAGACGTCTTTTCCCCAAACATAGCACGCTTCTTGTGGACACTGCCGAGAGTATTGTCTGCATGAGTTAAACCTTCTCCGCAAGTTGTCAGGGGTTTCTTCTGGAACATTATTTCTAAGGATGGTAACTTTTCGCGGCAGACCGCAGCATGCCCGTTATTTATCTCACCGCTTGTAAAGCTGTTCAGCTCACGAGTGTTGCAATCACTTGTCAAGCTCTTCTTAGTCATTATTTCCGCGGATATCTGCTTTTTGGTGCCGTTCTCTACTGTTCTACCATTTACCGCACCGTTTGCAAGACAAGACACATTTCCGCCACTACGCTCCATGTTCTTCGTCATCTTAACTTCAATTGCAGCTTCTTGCTTATTGATGTCGCTCTCCACAGTTCTCCCATTTACTACCCCATTTGCAAGATTAGAAACGCACGCTTCACTGGCCTCCATGTTCTTCGTCATCTTAGCTTCTTTTGCAGCTTCTTGCTTCTTGATGTCGCTCTCCACAGTTCTCCCATTTACTGCCCCATTTGCAAGATTAGAAACGCACGCTTCACTGGCCTCCATGTTCTTCGTCATCTTAGCTTCTTTTGCAGCTTCTTTCTTCTTGATGTCGCTCTCCACAGTTCTCCCATTTACTGCCCCATTTGCAAGATTAGAAACGCCCACTTCACTGGACTCAACGTTGTTTGTAATCTTCACTTTTGAAGGAGCCTCCTGCATTTCGGTGTCATTCTCCATATCTCTATTTCCATCCTTACGATCGACAAGAGTTTGCTTAACACAGATATCACCTTCTCCGCCACGTTCCATGTTCCTTTGAGGAGTACTACCTAAAGATATCTCATTACCAGAGTCACTTCCCACCAGCTCACTGTTTTTGTCGACAGTGGTAAAATGTTCTTTGCCCATAGCGGTGCCCCTACCACTATCAGAAAAAATCGTATCAGCAGAAAATGTTTTGTTGATTGTTAAAGCATCATTCTGGAATGATTTGGTAGATTCTGTTCGTACCTTAGTAGGATTCTCGGCAAAACTCCCAAAATGGACACGTGTTCTATTTTGAACTAGGGATGTTAGATCAAGGTGTTTTCCGATTGTATTACCATCAAAGCACCCAACTGTTTTCCCCAAACTCCTACATTCTGAATGTCTTTTGTGCTTTAGTAGGTATGTTGAATTATCGCCAGGATTTACCTTCGGTGACTCCTGTGATCGATTCTCACTATCGCGCACAGAACCCGTCTTTATAATCGTAGGACCTGCCTTTCCGCCTGCGTCGTCATTACTCCCGGACGATCGCGTTTCCGTACGCGAAGACCCCTCGTTGGGGCTCTCGACGTAGAACAGTTTGGGTCTGGGCGCGTCATTGAGCCTCGGCGTGGACGTCTTCCCTGCGCTCCGAGGTACCGGCGCGGCGTCCGGGCGGGGCGCGGTCGGGGCCGCACGTCTGCCCGGCGCGGAGTAAAACGACCCTCTCGGGACCGACTCGCTCGTCTCGCGTTCGTTCACCAAGGGTCTCGTACCGGAGACGGTTCGCGCGCCGGCGGAAGTGGCCACGTGAGAGGGGACGGGAATAGTCGCGCTGGGCTTGTACGTACCAGCACGTGGCAGGTTACTGATGACTTTCTTCCAGAAGTTGGCCGAGGACTCGGGCAGAGGGTCTAGTTGCAGCGGGGCTAGACGCCAGGAGCGTCTGCACACAGGTTTTTCCACGACCTTTTTACCCAGCTGCAAGTTGATGGCGTTGTCGCGGCGATATTGATTCCATCTGGATGTTTTTGCCGACTGTTCTTCTGTTAACATTCGGGTTTTATTAGAAAAGAGACCTCGTTCATCATTGGCCAATGCAGGTCGACGAACGTACGAACGTTTCTTATTAGACATTGTCTCCGTGTGCCCTTCCTTCTGGTTAGTTTGCTTTGCATCGGACGACGACGTAACAATATGTTCTTGTTGTGTTGTGAGCTCCGAGCTAGAAGATGCCCTCTCGACACTTGTATTGGGTTCTATGTCACACTTCCGCAGTTCTCCGCTCACGGGCGACTGTGTTTCCTGTACAACCTGTTGATCTGTACTTTCCATCTGATCCTCTTCTCTCGAGTCCAGATATCTTGGTTCACGTTCCTTGTGCAAGTATACGGAATCACTGCTTTTGGTAACTGCACTTGAATTGTCTACCTTATGTAAATTCTGGATAGCAATCTTTGAAGGCAGTTGGATGGAGTTTTCAGTTTGGTTAATTTTCAACTTCTCCTTGTCTACACCTTTCACAGTATCCATTTTCTTCGCGTGAATCGAGTTTAGCCACTTTGAACGTAGACTGTCGTGTGACGAGGTGCTCACTTCACGACTTGGCTGTGCTGCATCCACCCGCGACAACCTACCTTTGGTACGACCAACACGTGTCCCGCCATTCCCACAGTCACATTCCTTAGAGAAACGAACACGTTTCTTGACAACCTGACCTAGATTCTCGTTATAAGTAACATCTGTAACTGCAACCGTGCTGCCGTGTGGATCCTCGAGCCCAACGTTACCCCGCGACATGGCCGCAAGTCCCACACAAGCGCTCGCTTCACTTTTCTCTACTCCCGACGATTTCTTTAGACAGCTTCTAAGTTGTTTAGCGCCTGATACTCGGTCAGTGTTAATGTTTTGTTCGTTTGTCGTGGAGTGGTTTTTGGAATGTTTATATCCACGACTTGTTCCTATTTCAGGAATTTTCACCGTGAAAATATCGTATTTGTGACGTTTTAATGTGATATCGACGTTTTCCGTGTCCGGCGAGAGTTGTGACTGATAATTTACCTTGGTGCAAATCGGCTTTATCCTCGTTGTTTCGGGTTGCGTTGTACATTTGTTATTGACAGAGGGGAGGGAAGACAACGCGGCTGATTCACAACCGTCGTCGTCTTTGTTGGGCGCAGGAGAAGCGTCGAGCGATAGACAAAGCTTCCGTTTCAAGCTCGGTTTGTCGCCGGTGAGAACAACAGCGGGGCTGACATCGCTCGAGTCCTGGCGATGACAATTCTCGTCTTTCTTTGGCAAGACTGGACCATCCGGAACTATGTGGAGAATGTCGCCGCCTTCTGAAGGTTCCATCCTAAGTCGTTTCTTGGCATTGGAAGAATGTTCCATGTTCCTAAAAAGAAGACAAACGTTACAACTCTGAAGACAAAATATCCTAGTTTGGTATTGTAATAAAATAATGCGACTTCCAAAAGTTCCATATGAGTTCGGGGAAGTTAGACTTTTTTCAAGTTAGAAATACAAGTTGCTTGCATGCTGTTTTCAAATGTCCATAGGAACTTACAAACTATGTTTAAGAATGTCAACGTTTGCTTAGCCATAGCCAAACAATAAATGCATTTGCACACGTATCCACAACAAACCGGTTTGTCAATCTATCTTATTTTATCGTATTATCAATGATTGATAATACAAATACAATTGATAAGCTTTCTACCAATACACGGATTGAGAACAATCCCTGTATTGGTTGTACTACCTCATCTATCCAGCCAGTCCTTGCATGTCTACCTATTCATTACAACACACTTTGGATTATCGGTTGCTTTGCTTGAACATCTTCGTCAGCCCCTATTGAGACTACATACGAGGGGGCAACTTTAGTTAGAGATAGAGATTGGGCTTGAAAAATAAACTAACAGCAAATATATTATTATAATATTCTCGAGTTTGGAGACCATTGGACGTCAACAGAGGTGTTAAATGTATCTCACGTAGCATTTCTTTTTCATCTTTTGTCATCTATACATAAAAGCAAGTGCCTTGCTGAGTGAGTGAGTGACTGACTGACTTAATGACTGACTGACTGACTGACTGACTGAGTGAGTGACTGACTGACTGAGTGAGTGACTGACTGACTTAATGACTGACTTAATGACTGACTTGACTGACTGAGTGACTGACTGACTTAATGACTGACTTAATGTGACTTGACTGACTGAGTGAGTGAGTGAGTGAGTGAGTGACTGACTGACTGACTTAATGACTTACTTCACTGACTCATGAACGCACAGCTCAAACCGTTAAACCTAGGAACGTGAAATTTTGAAGGTAGCTAGGTAGATGACAAAACCACCCACTAAGGAAGGATTTTTTAAAATTCTGGCCCTATGGGGGTGGAGAAGGGGGTGGAAGTGCATTTGAGGACTAGGTACTTAAATTTCGAAAACCACGTGTTACAGACATTTAAATTGATACTTAGGTTCTCCATTAGAAATAACCAAACACGCGTTGTATTGTTTTCCGAAAATCCAGTTTATGAGGGAGAAAACGGGGCGTTGAATTTTTTAATGATGATACCTCCTCAATTACCAAAGATGGAAGATGTTTGGAACGTGAAAATAAATATTTAGAAATAAGGTCCCTCTTTACAAAATAGGAAACAGGAAACACGAAGTTTACCATTTTCCAAAAATCCAGTTAAGGGATGAAAACGAGGGGTATTTTTATATCTCAAAAACCGAAAATGTTACAGATGTAAAAATTGATATTTAGATTCTCCTTTAAAAATAAATAAACATGGGTACTACAATTTTCCAAAAATGTAGTTAGGGGGAGAGGGGGGGGGGGAGTGAAAAGAGGGGTGAATGTTTTAACTAGGAATGTTTTTATCTATCCCAAAAACCGAAGACGCTACCGACTTGAAAATTGGTGGTTAGATTCTCATTAAAAATATAGGAATACGTGTCTTAGCATTTTCCTAAAATACTGTTAAGGAGGATGAAAAGGGGTGGTGAAGTAGAGGGGGTGGGGTGAGTTTTTTATTTCTAGAACCGAACATGTTCCAGAAGTGAAAATTGGTTCATAGATTCTTCCTTGAAAAGTAAAGAAACGCGTATTTTACCACTTTCGAATATCCAGTAAAGGTGGTGAAAGAGAAGGTTGATTAAAAGAAAAAGAGGATATACATAAAAAAATAAAAATAAATAAATTCACATTTAGAGTCTACCAACTCAGTAACTTAACTGATTTGCAGTGTGGGACTTTAATTTAAAGTGACTAAACCAACACTGTAGGCTTCGAACACCATCGCGTGTGAGCGATAACCAATCAAAGATCGATATTTCAAAACGAAACATATAAATCAGTGATTGGACAGTGCGAACACCTGCGGACAAATCCCAGAATCAACAAGGCCGATTCAGAACAACTTTGAATTTATTGAGTGCTTCGTTGCTAGGACGGCTCCAAAGTCACCGTTGACTTGTTCCTAAGCCAAAAAGTAATGGAATTGAATCCACATTTGAAGTTAAAAAACTTCTGCCTGAAGCGGGATTTGAACCCGGGACCTTCTGCATTGGAAGCAGGGATGCTAACCACCGGTATATAGGTAACTTAAAAACCGAAGATGTAGCAGATGTGGAAATTGGTATTTAGATTCCCCTTTAAAAACAAAGAAAGACGTTTTATCATTTTCCGAAAATCAAGTTAGGGGGGTGAGAAGCGGGGCTGGATTTTCTTCTTTAATATTTTTAGCAAATCTAAGGAGGTGAAAACAGGGGGTGATTTTTCAAACTCAAAACCAGAAGATGTTACAGTTGTGAGACTTGGTATTTAGATTCTCCTTTAAAAATAGGTAAACAATTGTTTACATTTTTTTAGAAAACACAGTTAAGGGGGTGAAAACAGGGGATCAATTTTTTTGTGAGGATAAGAATTTTGCAAAAACTGAAAATGTTATTCACGTGAAATTCAGCAATAGATTCACCTTTCAAAATAAAAATAAACACAAGTTTTACCATTTTCTGAAATCCAGTTGAGGAGGGGGGGTGGGGGAAGGGGATGAAGTGAGGGTAAACTTTATTATGGGTACACCTAAATAAGGGATTGTAGGCAGATAGACAACGCCCATGTTAAATATCGTTCGCGGTTTTATTCGTACTGAGCTGTAGTACTGCAAGTGACCGCATTGCCGCGCTAGCGTCGCCTAAGAGCGAATTAACTGCTTCCTTCTGCTCGGGCGCACGTCAGACGTGACTTCCAACCGGCTACAGTGTTGCCGTGGTAGTTTTCAGGCGAGAGCAGGTGCTAGGGGGGCGAATTCCGATAGGGGCCCCCACACGGGCGAACATGTCTCGAGACATGCTCGTGAGCTTCGTGCTCGCGAGCATGTGTGAGCGTGTGGGGGGCTGTTACGAATAGCTCACACATTTTTAATTTTTAATTTTTAATTTTTAATTTTACTGTGCATTTAGGCCTAAGTATCTAGAAGGGGTATTTGCAATATGAAAAACAAAAATCGAATATGTTTGCATAGTTTGTGTTGTACTTTGTATTTTCTAATATGTTTGTATTTTGAATTTTTGTGTTTTTGTAATTTTGTATTTTTGTAATATTCTGTAACTTTTGTATATTTTAGATATACCTCTTTGTAAATTTTCTAATGTTTAATTTGTTATTTGGCTCTGTATTTTGCCATGACTGACTGACAAATTTCCTGTACACCCGAAAGGGTAAATAATTTTAATTATTACGGAAAAAAACTAACTTTACTCTACTTTACTTTACTGTACCTTGTCGTGCAAGACAACAACAAGTTTTGATATTTTACCGATGCTCGTGAGCATGTGTGAGCGTGTGTGAGCTGCACACACTTGCTTGTCAACTTCTGACCATTTAGAAGACATTTTGAACTGGAAGTATTGGGATATGAATGAAATTATCCTCATTTTACGCAGTTCTTATGTTTTATTAAAACTAATATGATGCACTGTTAAAGTACAAAATTATAATATTTTAATGCTATGTCTATTGACAAAGGTTAACAATTTAAAATGATACTCTGCGCCAGACTACATGCTAGTAACTTACCATTAAAAAAAAAAAAACTAATATTAATAAAACGATTCTGACGTAGCAGACTATTCACACGCAACACTGCCAATAAAGTTCTCCAAACAATCATAGTCTTCTAGCAAGAGGGTGCGTGCTACCGAGCACGAGGAACTATCGCAACTGAGGCTGTAAGAGGCGAGAGAGGATTTAAGGGGCGTTGTTCACGAGGTGCTCCCGTGTGGGGGCTAGCATGCTCGCGAGCCGCAGGGTTCACAAGCATGTTGTGGCAGTTGTGCTCCCGTGTGAGGGCTAGCATGCTCGCGAGCATGTTGTGTGGCAGTTGTGCTACCGTGTGGGGGCTAGCATGCTCGCGAGCATGTTGTGTGGCAGTTGTGCTCCCGTGTGGGGGCTAGCATGCTCGCGAGCATGTTGTGTGGCAGTTGTGCTCCCGTGTGAGGGCTAGCATGCTCGCGAGCATGTTGTGTGGCAGTTGTGCTCCCGTGTGGGGGCTAGCATGCTTGCGAGCATGTTGTGTGGCAGTTGTGCTCCCGTGTGGGGGCTAGCATGTTGTGGCAGTTGTGTTCCCGTGTGGGGGCTAGCATGCTCGCGAGCATGTTGTGTGGCAGTTGTGCTCCCGTGTGGGGGCTAGCATGCTCGCGAGCATGTTGTGTGGCAGTTGTGCTACCGTGTGAGGGCTAACATGCTCGCGAGCATGTTGTGTGGCAGTTGTGCTCCCGTGTGGGGGCAAGCATGCTCGCGAGCATGTTGTGTGGCAGTTGTGCTCCCGTGTGGGGGCTAACATGCTCGCGAGCATGTTGTGTGGCAGTTGTGCTCCCGTGTGGGGGCTAGCATGCTCGCGAGCGTGTTGTGTGGCAGTTGTGCTCCCGTGTGAGGGCTAACATGCTCGCGAGCATGTTGTGTGGCAGTTGTGCTCCCGTGTGGGGGCTAGCATGCTCGCGAGCATGTTGTGTGGCAGTTGTGCTCCCGTGTGGGGGCTAGCATGCTCGCGAGCATGTTGTGTGGCACTTGTGCTCCCGTGTGAGGGCTAACATGCTCGCGAGCATGTTGTGTGGCAGTTGTGCTCCCGTGTGGGGGCTAGCATGCTCGCGAGCATGTTGTGTGGCAGTTGTGCTCCCGTGTGGGGGCTAACATGCTCGCGAGCATGTTGTGTGGCAGTTGTGCTCCCGTGTGGTGGCTAGCATGCTCGCGAGCATGTTGTGTGGCAGTTGTGCTCCCGTGTGGGGGCTAGCATGCTCGCGAGCATGTTGTGGCAGTTGTGCTCCCGTGTGGGGGCTAACATGCTCGCGAGCATGTTGTGTGGCAGTTGTGCTCCCGTGTGGGGGCTAGCATGCTCGCGAGCACCTCTCGAGACATGTTCGCCCGTGTGGGGGACGATGACAACTCGTACCCAATGCACCACACAAAACTTTGAGAAACGTGTTATTTCAGTACAAAAAACCTAAACCACTGATAATATTGTAAATTAGCCGTGCAAAGCTTAGGCTTACATTAGGTATCGAATTAAAATACGTGATTCAAAATATTCAATTTTTAAGGCCAATCCAGTTTGGTAATATCAGAAATTTTAATATAATTAATAATTATAATATTATTATTGTTCACAACAGCTTATAGTCGAGTCCAGATTATACCGCTGATTTGGGCTCGAGTCGTAAATTATATTTGATATCGTCACAAAAAGTTACGTTAGGCCCATATTTAATATGTTTTATTTCCATTTTAATTGTGAACTTGTTATTGTCCTATGTTAGGAAATAGGAATGTCACTTTGATTGACTAGCTGTGTTATTACAAATTATACACTTATGGGCAATCGTAATTACGTTTGTCCGCAGATATGTTATTGGGGATGCTGCTTCGACTACCAATAGTAATTAATACCACAACAATAGCTATTACTTTATATTATATTGTAGGAGTGTTCATAACAAAACAATAATACAACACGCGTGCATTCATGTGTTTCGATTTGATTTGATTGGATCTTTATTGACAACGGGGCAGTATAATAATAATAATAATAATAATAATAATAATAATAATAATAATAATAATAATAATAATAATAATAATAATAATAATAATAATAATAATAATAATAATAATAATAATAATAATAATAATAATAATAATAATAATAATAATAATAATAATAATAATAATAAATAGCTAACGATACAATAAAATGCAACAAGTCACACTAGACTAGTGTTTATAACTTAGTTATAAGTAACATGAAAAATGTAAGAAAAAACAAAACAACAAAAACAACTTGTACATACACACACACGCACTCACTCACACTCACACACGCACATTTATGCACACTCATGCTCGCTGACGCACACTCAAGCACACTCACTCACGCACATTCATGCACACTCGCACACATTCATACACACTCATGCACACTCACTCACGCACATTCATGCACACTCACGCACACTCGCACACATTCATACACACTCATGCACACTCACTCACGCACATTCATGCACACTCACGCACACATACGCACATTCATACACACTCATGCACACTCACACACATACACGCACTCACGCACATTCATGCACACTCATGCTCGCTGACGCACACTAAAGCACACTCACTCACGCACATTCATGCACACTCACGCACACATTCATACACACTCATGCACACTCACACACATACACGCACTCACAAGCACGCACACTCATGCACACTCACACACATACACGTACACGCACTCACGCACTCACACACGCACATTCATGCACACTCACACACATACACGCACTCACGCACTCACACACGCACATTTATGCACACTCACACACATACACGCACTCACGCACTCACACACGCACATTCATGCACACTCATGCACACTCACACACATACACGCACTCACGCACACTCAAGCATACTCACGCACACATACGCACACTCGCACACTCGCACACATTCATACACACTCACACACATACACGCACTCACGCACTCACGCACACTCAAGCACACTGACTCACGCACATTCATGCACACAAACGCACACTCGCACACATTCATACACACTCATGCACACTCATGCACACTCACACACATACACGCACTCACTCACACACATACACGTACACACACACACACACACGCACGCACTCACGCACATTCATGCACACTCATGCTCGCTGACGCACACTCAAGCACACTCACTCATGCACACTCACACACGCACGCACGTGCACCAGTGCCTAATTTAGTGTGCAGCTGGACACTGTTTGCGCAGTTGCAAAAGTCATTTACGCAGTTAAAAATTCTTCTTTAAAAGAACTGATAGAATAAAAAATATACTTTATTTTTATTTTATTTTTTAATCTTAAAGGGCTTATACTAAATCTCTGCAAGTATTTTCTTCAACGTCTATTTAGCTTTGTATGTTATCTAAGAAGGTAAGCGCCTGGTGAATCGCGGAAGTAAATCTAATAAAATGTATTAAAGACCATCTTAAGCCATTTAAACACGTTCTTGAAAAAAGAACAAACAAAAAATCCCCTGCGGGGCTAACCTGGGGGGCCGCGCCACACAGCGCTTTGCCTCTAAAGACTTGTTGGCGCAGTTCCACTTTTAAATAGCATCCCAAGTGTTTTAAGCACGCTTGAAACGCCCCAGGATTTATTTATTCATTTATTTATTTATTTATTTACTTAGGGTTCGAGCATCTCGAGCATATTATCAAAAAGACGGTAAACTACAAATTACATTGGCGGAATCCTGTGTCCCCGCTCTCCAACACAGTAATATGTGTCACAGAAGAAGAAGGAAGTAGTGTAGACGTTGTAAACACATTTTATAATCTTGAAACTTGCCCTATTGTTCAGTTTAGGGCATGTCTGTACCGGTCTTACATAGGTTAGGGCCGCCAAGGGACCTACGAGGGCTAACGCCTACAGGCCTAAGCCGTAAAACTTTATGAATCTGACGAAATGATTTCATTTACCAACGCCACTAGAAGCTTCATCCTATCACCTGCCATTATTTAATTTTAGGTTACCGCCACCGACAACAACTACCTTCGTGATTTGACCGTTCCGAAAATATTGGTTCTCAAGATGCTGGGATGAGTGACGTCATCCAAGTGTCTTGAGCATTTTCAGCTATTTTCGTAACGTACCCTATGTCTTGAAACAAGCACTGCTGTGTAGACGCCAGTATAATACTTATGTCAGCTACGCGTTATGCCTTGCAGCCTTATCCATTACATATAAGATATAACTTAGTAAAGACCCGCCCTTACCTGATTTGGTTTTCGGTCAGCCGACATAGGACGACCACGGGCCGCAACGAATGCAGCTGCTCGTGAGACTGCAAACAACAACAGACAATCATTCAAGTAGACATTTTATAGAAAATGCAGGTTGATAAGTTGCCAAGGTTACTTCTCGTATTTGATACTCCCAGCCCATGTTCGGCAATTACTATTTAGTGACCAAATTGTAAATTACTTATCATTGCATTGCTATCAAAATAAGAGGAGCAGCCAATCTAATGTGTCTTTTTTTATAGATGCTAAACATGGCTATCGTGTGGCCGTACGCATTCGATTACAAAAGCAAAAATTATTAACATCAAATTAAATTACTCAGCTATTGCACCATTTCACTTAGGCAAAACAAGGCACAGCGTTTTGAGATGCAAATTACATATTTGCATCAACCCAGCTGGTCAAGTTGTGCGCACACATAGTATATACTTGATGCAACTACCCCGTCACGTTGTGTTCACACGTAGTATATGCTTCTGCAACTACCCAGTAAAGTTGTGCTGCCAAGTAGTATATACTGAAACAACCACCAGCCAGGCTGTGTTCACACGAAGTAGGATACTGACTGCCAAGTTGTGTTTGCACGTAGTATATACTGACTGCCAAGTTGTGTTGTCACGTAGTATATACTGACTGCCAAGTTGTGTTGGCACGTAGTATATACTGACTGCCAGTTGTGTTGGCACGTAGTATATACTGACTGCCAAGTTGTGTTGACACGAAGTATATACTGACTACCAAGTTGTGTTGTCACGTAGTATATACTGACTGCCAAGTTGTGTTGACACGAAGTATATACTGACTGCCAAGTTGTATTGCCACGTAGTATATACTGACTGCCAGTTGTGTTGGCACGTAGTATATACTGACTGCCAAGTTGTGTTGACACGAAGTATATACTGACTACCAAGTTGTGTTGGCACGTAGTATATACTGACTACCAAGTTGTGTTGGCACGTAGTATATACTGACTGCCAAGTTGTGTTGACACGAGGTACATACTGACTACCAAGTTGTGTTGGAACGTAGTATATACTGACCACCAAGTTGTGTTGGCACGTAGTATATACTGACTGCCAAGTTGTGTTACACGTAGTATATACTGACTGCCAAGTTGTGTTGACACGAGGTATATACTGACTGCCAAGTTGTGTTGACACGTAGTATCTACTGACTGCCAAGTTGTGTTGGCACGTAGTATATACTGACTGCCAAGTTGTGTTGACACGTAGTATATACTGACTACCAAGTTGTGTTGACACGTAGTATATACTGACTGCCAAGTTGTGTTGACACGTAGTATATACTGACTACCAAGTTGTGTTGGCACGTAGTATATACTGACTGCCAAGTTGTGTTGACACGTAGTATATACTGACTACCAAGTTGTGTTGGCACGTAGTATATACTGACTGCCAAGTTGTGTTGACACGAGGTATATACTGACTACCAAGTTGTGTTGGCACGTAGTATATACTGACTACCAAGTTGTGTTGGCACGTAGTATATACTGACTGCCAAGTTGTGTTGCCACGTAGTATATACTGACTGCCAAGTTGTGTTGACACGTAGTATATACTGACTGCCTAGTAATGTATTGACACGTAGTATATACTGACTGCCAAGTTGTGTTGACACGTAGTATATACTGACTACCAAGTTGTGCTGGCACGTAGTATATACTGACTACCAAGTTGTGTTGGCACGTAGTATATACTGACTGCCACGTTGTGTTGGCACGTAGTATATACTGACTGCCAAGTTGTGTTGACACGTAGTATATACTGACTGCCTAGTAATGTATTGACACGTAGTATATACTGACGGCCAAGTTGTGTTGACACGCAGGGTATACTGACTGCCAAGTTGTGTTGACACGTAGTATATACTGACTACCAAGTTGTGTTGGCACGTAGTATATACTGACTACCAAGTTGTGTTGGCACGTAGTATATACTGACTGCCTAGTAATGTATTGACACGTAGTATATACTGACGGCCAAGTTGTGTTGACACGTAGGGTATACTGACTGCCAAGTTGTGTTGGCACGTAGTATATACTGACGGCCAAGTTGTGTTGACTCGTAGTATATACTGTAATTTAACAGGATTTAACACAAATAATCACACAGAGCATTCGGTACTACTAGGCCACTGCCATGTTTAATCACACTCCCAACATAACAAAGTACAAGATCCCTAGATATAATATGTACTACCAACATAGAAAATTATAACTACTGTTGTTGTTGTTGTTGAATAAACCGCCACATTTAAAGTACTTGTCTTATGCTTAAATTGATCTTCTTAGTTACTACATGTACTGACTGCCAAGTTGTGTTGGCACGTAGTATATACTGACTGCCAAGTTGTGTTGACACGTAGTATATACTGACTACCAAGTTGTGTTGGCACGTAGTATAGACTGACTGCCAAGTTGCGTTGACACGTAGTATATACTGACTGCCAAGTTGTGTTGACACGTAGTATATACTGACTGCCAAGTTGTGTTGGCACGTAGTACATACGGGCTGCCAAGTTGTGTTGCCACGTAGTATATACTGACTGCCAAGTTTTGTTGACACGTAGTATATACTGACTGCCAAGTTGTGTTGGCACGTAGTATATACTGACTGCCAAGTTGTGTTGGCACGTAGTATATACGGGCTGCCAAGTTGTGTTGGCACGTAGTATATACGGGCTGCCAAGTTGTGTTGCCACGTAGTATATACTGACTGCCAAATTGTGTTGACACGTAGTATATACTGACTGCCAAGTTGTGTTGGCACGTAGTATATACGGGCTGCCAAGTTGTGTTGGCACGTAGTATATACGGGCTGCCAAGTTGTGTTGCCACGTAGTATATACTGACTGCCAAGTTGTGTTGCCACGTAGTATATACTGACTGCCAAGTTGTGCTGCCACGTAGTATATACTGACTGCCAAGTTGTGATGCCACGTAGTATTTACTGACTGCCAAGTTGTGTTGCCACGTTATATATATACTGACTGCCAAGTTGTGTTGACACGTAGTATATACTGACTGCCAAGTTGTGTTGACACGTAGTATATACTGACTGCCAAGTTGTGTTGACACGTAGTATATACTGACTGCCAAGTTGTGTTGACACGTAGTATATACTGACTGCCAAGTTGTGCTGCCACGTAGTATATACTGACTGCCAAGTTGTGCTGCCACGTAGTATATACTGACTGCCAAGTATTGTTGCCACGTAGTATATACTGACTGCCAAGATGTGTTGACACGTAGTATATACTGACTGCCAAGTTGTGTTGACACGTAGTATATACTGACTGCCAAGTTGTATATACTGACTGCCAAGTTGTGTTGACACGTAGTATATACTGACTGCCAAGTTGTGTTGACACGTAGTATATACCGACTGCCAAGTTGTGTTGCCACGTAGTATATACTGACTGCCAAGTTGTGTTGACACGTAGTATATACTGACTGCCAAGTTGTGTTGACACGTAGTATATACTGACTGCCAAGTTGTGTTGACACGTAGTATATACTGACTGCCACGTTGTGTTGCCACGTAGTATATACTGACTGCCAAGTTGTATTGACACGTAGTATATACTGACTGCCAAGTTGTGTTGACTGGTAGTATATACTGACTGCCAAGTTCTGTTGCCACGTAGTATATACTGACTGCCAAGTTGTGTTGACACGTAGTATATATTGACTGCCAAGTTGTGTTGACACGTAGTATATACTGACTGCCAATTTGTGTTGACACGTGGTATATACTGACTGCCAAGTTGTGTTGACACGTAGTATATACTGACTGCCAAGTTGTGTTGAAACGTGGTATATATTGACTGCCTAGTTGTGTTGACACGTAGTATATACTGACTGCCAAGTTGTATTGACACGTAGTATATACTGACTGCCAAGTTGTGGTGCCACGTGGTATATACTGACTGCCAAGTTGTGTTGACACGTAGTATATACTGACTGCCAAGTTGTGTTGAAACGTGGTATATATTGACTGCCTAGTTGTGTTGACACGTAGTATATACTGACTGCCAAGTTGTGTTGACACGTGGTATATTCTGCCTGCCAAGTTGTGTTGACACGTTGTATATACTGACTGCCAAGTTGTGTTGACACTTAGTATATACTGACTGCTTTGTTGTGTTGACACGTAGTATATACTGACTGTTCAGTTGTGTTGACACGTAGT